>PVHY01005798.1:0-58567 GCA_004024945.1 Uropsilus gracilis | reverse complement strand
GATGAGTAAGTCAACGACAAAGGAATTGTTTTTTTAATTTTAGGCTGTTATTCAGAAAGATAAAGCTTTTAAAAAAGATGTTTTTTTCAAAAGTTCTACCTTCTGTTTTTTTTTTTTTTAAGAGAGTATATGAGTCAAAGAGGAATGGAAGGCTGATATCAAGAAGGGAATTGATGCTACCACCTAGAGAAGATAATAGAAGGTCCTAGCCTCCCTCTAGGCTACATGGTATGTGACAGGTAGGACGGCTGACTCACCCTTAGCTAACAAACTCTCACACTCCCCTTCTAACCCCTGTTCTATGACCCCAAACACAGATTGCATGCTTGGCCACATCTGTGGGCAGCTTCTGGCCTCTGGAGCTGCCCTAAACTGAAGTTAGAACCAAAGTCAGAGTGAGACTCTCACTCTGGGAAAGTGAGGGAGCCTTTCCTTAGCCCAGTGGCTGCTTTTCAAGGCTTCCCCCATGAAAGAAGCTAATGCTCATCCTACTTTAGTGAGCGTCTTTGAGGTGCAGTCATTTTACATGAGCACTTCTTGTCATTTTCACATTGTGAGACAGATTCCATTATGATTCCCATTTACACCCTCCATTACAGATGGGGAATGTGAGGCTTAGATAATTAAGAAATATTGTCAAAATCAAGTAGTTAATAATGGTGTGGGGCTTGAGCTCAATTTGGTCTGATTTTAAGGGCCAATTAGGACTAAAATAGGAACTTAGCTTCAGACACTGACTTCAGTTCAGCAGACATATCATGAGACATAACATACCAGGCCTAGAAAGGAAGTTAAGAATGAGTAAGTGCTAAGGTTATCTGTGAGTTTAGATGAGGGTGGTAGGTAGGTGTCGGTAAACCAAATTCCTTGAAAAGCAGTGAAAATAGTGATTAACACAAATAAGTTCTGCAGTCTATCTGGGTTTGAATCCTGTCAGTTACTGTGTGACTACAAGATGTATAACTGCTCTGAGCCTCAAGTATCTCATCTGTAGGATGGGATAATATTAGTCTTAATCATTGTTGATATTGTTGAGAAAACCATATTTTTTAATACATAGAGAAGGCTTAGGATAGTGCTAATGACAAGTGCTGAATAAATGTGCTATTGTTGAAATACACCTAAGCCCACCTTTGGTTCTATTCAGGTTGCCTGGTCCTTGCAGTGCATCAATGCAGATGCATGGCGTGAATCTTTCATTATGTGAAGGACATAGATATCATTCAGTCCTGTCTCTGTCTCCTTCATGGAAGGAATAAAGACACTTAACTAAAATTACATAGCAAATTAATGGAAGAAGTAGGATTTCAATCTAAGAAATAACATCTACTATCATGATAAATGTCATTTTTTTCTGAGCACCTGCTCACTGTACTAGGCACTATAACATATACCACTTCGCATGATTTCTAAAATGACCTTGCCACGTAGTTATTTTTTAATCCCTTTCTACAAATAAGGAAATAAAGGTTCAAGAGATTCCAAGTGTTGCTCATTATCTCATAACTGGTCATGGAAGAAAGGGTTTGAGCAGACTACCAGACACCAAATTCCATGATCACTCCACCTGGTTCACCTGTGTTTGACTGCATTTGTAGCTGCTAAGTCCTAATACCCTGCTTGGTCTTAAAATAGAAGCCTAACAACTTTCACTTAAATTAAATTTAAAAATTTAATTAAAATAAAAAATGATTTTAATTAAAAACAAAAAATTAAATAAAAATTAAATTTAAATTGACTAAAATTTTCAAAAAGTTTTAAAAATAGCATTTTAATACAAAATTTTTAAGCACTGATTTATGCCCTTTGTTGTTTGTTAAAATTGCAATAATAGAAATGAAATAATTTCAAAAAAAAAAAAGAATAAGATTGAGGCAATGAAATATAACTAGTAAACAAAAAGGAAATCCTGAGCTGTTCCTGACAATACTAGGAACATCTCTAAAATAAATACCTCTTTTTCTAATTTCAGAGGACAGCCTCAAAATCATTTTAAAGTAATGACCACCGCTGGGAACAATTGTTTTAAAATTTATTTTTGTTAGAGATATTCAGTGATTTCATTATAGAGAATCTGTTTGTATCCATGATCTTGTAGATTTCTTCCCTGTGATTTTTATCTGTAGTTTCCTATATAGCATTTGGGGCATTACAAATGCTGATGAAATTAACAATTAAAGGATATTTATACTGTGTGTGTGTGTGTGTGTGTGTGTTGTTTGTGACAGAGAGAGAAAGACTTGGGCTTTGACACTCTCAAAGGAAAACATGGTATCTGAATAGCAATACATGAATAAGTCCACGAAGGGCTATTTAGATATTTGAATATTTTTAAATGCAGGCATCTCACAGAAACAAGAATCTTGTGAGATTACCTGCGATGCTTTCGTGGCATTTTCTTTAAAGTGAATGCTCTTTCTTTTCTCCATCCTGAGACTGATAATTCCCACTGCAGGTGAATTCTACCATCAGTCTTTAAAATGTAGTCATTTTCCATTTTGCTGCAGATTCTAGTGACTGGAGATGACAGCTAGGATATGGGGATTACTCTACAAGTCTAGCCCCTCAAGTTTCTGTCCTCAGGGAAGGTCAAAAGAGAGAAACTTTTCAGCCTCAGTATTCAGTCTTGGCTGTTCCCAATCTTCGCAGTGTAGTAGTATGTTCCACTGAATCCTTATAGCATATATTTTGAAGTATAAAACCCTAGGAAAGAGATGACTTTGAAAACTTTATGTTTTAGACCTCAAACATGTCACTTCAATAGTGGACTTACCCATTCTTCTAAAATGCTTCTTAAGTAAAAAGTTCTCTGGGGAGTTCCATTGACGTGACTTAGTTTGAGTAGCTTGTGACCAACTCATCTGAAGGAATTCACTGCCTGCTTCATGCCATAAAGCACTTTCCTTTTGGTGTTCTTTGGAGACAGTTTCTAAGTTTTGAATGATACATTTTAAAGGCCAGGTAGCAGGTAAAGAAAGTGGAGGTCTTGCTCTAACATTTGCATCCGGTATTTTTCCCATCTTTAGAAGACACCTCCCATGAGACTGTCCAGCATTTTCCTGAAGGACCTTGGGTTTGGGAGTGACACAGAACACACCCACAGGGTTCTTCAGGGAACAATAAAGGTGGAGAGTCACAAAAGAAGAGGCATCCACAGAGACCTGGTATTACCTCTTCAAACAGGAGCAAAGTGACCAAGGCAATAGCAGTCAAGGTTTCTTTTCCTGAGATTGTGCTCTGGAAAGGTTCCCATCACTCTATCCTTGTGGGTAGCTCTGAGGTAGCTGACCACTGGACATTTTCATTTTCTCTAAGAACTTGTTCAGGCTGACAATTTCTTTGTTTATCTCCTGGCACCTCAACCTGACGGCCTTTTGGAGCATTCGCACGTGTTGCTGGGCCTTCCTCTCTTCCCCGCGGTTGGCCACCTTAGCTCGATTCAGATGTGCTGTGTCATCCACCTTTAAGATGGTTATGTCTTTCACTATTCTGAATTTCAGATCATTCATATCTGAAACCCTAGGGGAGAAAGACCTGGATAAGCAGGTGAGGCTCTGGGTTGTTTACTTGCAAGAATGTCTGGGAGTCTTTCTGTGCTTTCAGGTTACTCTTTAACTCCCTCTTTGCAGGGTTGGTTGCTCACAGTGACTTCTGATCAAAGACAAGGAGGTCAGTTTCCTGCCCCAAAGGCCAGTCCAGAGGAGTCAGGGAATGGTACACACATCTTATCTTTAGTTTCTTTCTCCTCCTAAAGGCACATCCCACGGTCTGGGGCTCATTCCTGAGCTCATCAACCAAATTCAAATCTTTAAGAATTATTCATCAATTAAAATATCTTCCCCCTCTTTGTTGTTGAATACTCAAGCAGTTAACTGGTTCTTCTGCCGTCTGAAACTTCCTTAGCAATGGAGCCCACTGAAGCCTGAAATCATAAAGTTGCAAGATCATAAAATATCCTTCAAGAGCCATATAATCTTGGCAAGAAGTGGGTTGAGAGAGCTCATGTAGCTGTATCTTATTATTTCTGATCAGATGGCATTTTGAACCTCATAGTTATTTTTGATATTAGCATAGATTAGTGGTACATTCATACAGTGAAATTCTGTAGATGAACTTGGAAAATCTATGTTGACATGCCTTAAATATATACTATTGATTTAAAAAATTTTCAAAAGCTACAATACAATACTATTTGTATAAAAATTCAGTCTACACAAAACAATATATATTCTTAAAGAAAAATAAAAAGTAGTGCAAATATTAATATGCAAGTGCAAATATTAATATGGTTTGAAATTAGCCTCCTCTTCCTCCTTCCCAATTCATAGGTTGAGGTTCTAATCCCCCAGCCCCTCAGCATGTGACCTTATTTGGAAACATTAAATTGGTTAGGATGAAGGCATGACAGAGAAGGGTGGGTCCCTAACTCAATATGACTGGCATCCTTTTGAAAAGGGGAAATGTGAACATAGACACACACATAGTCAGAATACCAGGTGGAGCTGTTTTTTGTTGCACAGGCCAAGACCCACCAGAAGTTAGGAAGAGGCCGAGATGGGTTCTTCTGGAGCCCCTTCAGAAGGAGCAAGGCTGGTGGAAATCTTGGTTGCTAGTGGCTAGTCTCCAGACCTCTGGGACAATACATTTGTGCTGGTTAAGCTTCTCAGCTCATGGTATTTTATTATGGCAACTCCAGGAAACTAAAGCAGGAGGGAAGGATATTAAAAAAACTGTAAAATAAAAAATCATGCTTATTTCTGTGGCATTGGTTTGAGGAGAGAACGGTGAGAACTTAATCTCATTAATGGTAACAAAAACAATTCAAAGGATAGATGGTAAACTATTTCTAAATGTTAGATATGGGTAGTTGGAATAAGGGTGTTTGTATGTTATTCCCTATACTTGAACATGAGTCAAGGTATTCAGAAGAGTGGGCACAGTTAACACAAAGATACTATATGTTGCCTCTAGTTGCTGATTCTGCAGTAATAATAAATTTAAAGCTCTGATATACTTAAGGTCCTTCTCCATCTTTGGTGATGAAGGAATTCTCAGCCTGACTCTGCTAAGAATCAGTCCAGACAATGCAGGGGAAACCAGAGTGGGCCCTGATTAGGATTCTTTTTCTAAGTAGTCACCTTATTCACTGTTCTTCCCTTGAAGGTCTTCAAAGTTGATGTTGCATCATTCATTTAGCTTTGGGTTCAATTTAAATGTAATTAGCATTTTACCAATTAGGGGAGTAGATCCTGATGGAAAATATTGTGTTTGAAGCTAAAGTTCACACAATACCTGTGTCTGTTTGGCCTGTAGGTGATATACTTGGACATGTTAGTACTCTACCTGAAGACTCAAGAATTCATACTGACATCTCCTGGACCCTTAGAATATTTCCTGGTTTAAGTTAGAATTAGGAATTCTGAGGCAGAGGAACTTCCAACAGGCTGCTTTAGGAGCTCTCTGGCCTGGGGCGGATCTGGCAGCCTGCTGAGAGAGGCAACTTGAAATCAAATTTAAGATCTTTTGCTCACTGCACACATTTAGCATAATACATCCATGGCAGAATGAGGCAGGACATCTAGGGTATAATTAACAATCACTTTTCTGTGAGAGTCTCAGCAACACAAATGACAATTTGCTTGTCAAATTCCAAAGAGAAAGGAAGGGGCCATGTGGTAACCACGCAAAATAAAGTCCTTATTTTCAGGGCCTGACTCCGCAATTGATCTGTCCTTGTGGTAGCAAGAAAAGAAATGTTGGTAAATTTTGGTTCAGTGGACTCTAGATGTAAGTCCACTGTCTACACACCTCTGCAGAATATAATTCTAATTGAATTGAGTTGGAGGAGTCACTCAATAAGTTAATGGAGAAACACAACCAAGAAAATGCATTTCAGAGAAGGAAGATACCAAGTTCCACAGGGAGATTTGGGACTTGTGGCAAACATAAGATCTGATAGCCATTAGCTTTTATTGCTACTTAATAAAGATAAGTGAGTTATTGGTTAACAACAGCAATTTGCTTGGGAAACCTTTTCTAAACATCTTTAAAGAATGAAAAAAATTCTATTATGATATAAATGTTGAAAGCTACTTCAGTTGATAATAACGAAACTACTTTGTCTCTCCTGAAAAGGAACTATGGATCATTATATAAAGAAATAAATTATTATCTCTTCTACCCCCCATTTTCCCAATATAAGGGGTTATATGATCTGAATTAAAATTAGATCTTTAAAATTTTTTTTTTACTCTTCATTGTGTATATTGGGATGAGTTAGTTCTCAGATTCAGTTTAGGAGACAGGATGAGGAAGAAAAAAACACTAAAGTGGACATTTTACATTTACTTACATTTCAGTTTGAATGGTTATGTTCATTTTAAAGATGAGAAGCTTTGTCTCAAGGTGTTTAACTATTTTGCCTCCAACTTCTTTGCTAGTGAGTAACAAATTCAGGATAAGAGCCCACTTTTGTCTGACTTGACAACTCATGCTTTTCCCCCTTTCCTAATATGGTTCACATTTGATTTTAATAAGACCAGATTCTACTTTAGATCAAATCCACATGATCTCTGTTTCAGACTTGAATCCTTTTTCTGTGCCCCAACATGGGAGAGTATCAGAAGTGAAGATGCTAGGGTGGTCAGAGAGTAAATGGTGAAGGTGAGAGAGGTGGAGCTTTGGTTTTATAACCAAGCATCCTATAGTCATGGGCTGTAGGCTGAATACCTTTCCCAACCCAGCCTGATTATACCTGTTTAGCCTCTACAGTGTTAGATGCCAGAGGTAACTAATCCTATCAGTTGACCTAGACACATGGTGGTAACTGCAATGTCATCCATCTATTTGGTCCACGGGATCATAAATGGGCCCATTCATCTCTTGTCTTCATGACTAGGTACTTGGAAAGAGCAATAGACTGCATAGAGATGCATGTTCACCATCATGAAATGTGTTCCCTAATTTACCTATCTCATAAATATTTATCAATGTCTCTTCCTGATGTCACAAGAGAGAATACAGGGATGAAGGCTATCTAGATCAGGTATAAATTTCTGCTAAGTGACTTATCATTTCATCTAAGACTATTATTTCTACATGTTATTGATGAAATGAGAGTAACACCAAACTCACAGGATTGTTGTAAGAATATGAATTAATACATGAACTGTATCTAACACAAGGGTCCTAGCATATGGAAGGTAAAAACAAAATGTTAGTATTACCTATTTTTATTTGTAAATTTAAAATGGTCATGATGTTACATTGATGTGACAGAGCCTGAAATAGATTCAGGATGAGAAAATGGAAGAGCAGGAACTCTCCCTGCCTTGACATGTGTACATCCACTATCAAAGTCAGACATACATACATATAAGGATTATAGGAGACCTCCTGACTGGTTAGGGTCAAATGTTCTGAGAGGATCTCATATGGTTTGCTATTATTAAACTTAAATATAGTTATATTTAGAAAGCTAAAATAATATATACCCTATAAGACACTAAACACCTTTTATCTCTACCAATGTGGTCACTGTGTGAAGATGCTAGCCAGGAATCTCTGGATCAGAGATACAAATTAGATTTTATTTTCTATGTCAATGCCAGTAGTGACAGTGGCTTCCTGCACAATTAGATTCTTGAGGATTCTGTTCAGAGCAACACAGAATGTCCCTCTGAAAGACCCACAGAGCTCAAATGGGCAGTGGTAAAGTGGCTGAGAACTTGGATTCTGAGACCAGGCTGGGCATTGCTTCCTTAATCATAAACACATTTCTTAATGTCTTTAAGTTTCAGATCCTTCATTTGTAAGAAGCTGACAATAGTCATATGCATCAATGGAGGTGATGTTTGGAGTAAGTAAATTCAGTAAAGTGCTTAGACTATAACATATTTAGCTACTATTATTCTTATTTTCATCATTGATTAACAATCCCTGACAGTGGTGGTGGAGGAAAGGAAGAGTGAACAAAATGTCACATACTTACTGTTTGTTCCAAGGGCATTATGTGTTAGTAGTGAGCTTATTTTTCTTCTTCTGTTATATTCTGATATTCTGATTTTTGGCTTTAGCCTTTTGGTTTTCAGCCATTTTCAGATTCCACATTAGTTCATATTCCATTTTGACTTCAGCTGGTTCACACCACTTTTCTACATCAGAACTAATATTTGAGCTTCAGAATTCTTGTTCTTCTTGCTGCTTGAAAGCCAAGTCTTCCAAGTGCTGCGTAGCATAATCTCAACTATAGATTCACCATAATGCTTGTTTTTATTCTTTCAGTCACTTGATAACTAATTAAATGCCTATATTAGATTAGCCACTTTATAATACTCTCTCTGATGCTTCCTAGGTTCTGAGAAAGATGTTTTTATAAAATGTGTATCTATAAACTAGAGGTTTAAAGAATTTAGTTGGCAATTCATTAACAGGTGGAAGATCTGGGATGTAAACTTGGGTATTTTGGATTCTAATAATGGTAGCTATATTCTGGAGCCTATTGTTGCCAGCACTTGGTTCTAGCACAGGTTAGAATATAGAATTCTGTCGTGTTCATCTCAAGGAATTTTAGGGGAGATGGGGAAATTAGTAGGAAATGAGACTAGGATACCCGGAAAGGAAACGGGCAATTAAATTTAAGATGTAGTCAGGTCTGAGCCACGCCTGGTCCAGGTAAAGTATAAGAATCAGGTTAGATTGATTTGGATCAGCAGAATAGGGGTAGGAATATGAGGAAGGCTGAGAACCGCATAACCATAAAGGAATTAATGTGGTCAGAAAGTCCTTTACTGCTCTGTTATCATCTTTAAATATATAATAAAAGTGTGCTTTATTGATTCAGGCTATTCTTTCTAAGTAGATAGGATCTTTGATTGGTAAGGCAATAGAATTATTTTTCTGTTGGAAATATAAAGGACATTAAAACCAAGATGGCAAAAGTGAGAGCCGCTAAAATGTGAGATAATATTCTGAAACAAATAATTTGAGAAAACAACTATAATTTGACCTGTAAGGAGTCATTAGCTTTCTAGAAGGAATGCTGCTTCACTAAAGAAGTTACAGTGATCAAGAATTTGGGTTCAAGCTATTTATCACATATGCCAAAATGGACCCAATGACCTGATTATTCAGACTCTGTTTTTGTGGTGTTTTAGTCATTTCATGTAGTGTTTAAGAATAATCCTGTAACCTCGGTGGTCATGGAAGTGGCTATTTTGTATAGTCATAGGGGCAGGTTAAATACCACTACATCAATTTTTTCTTATGACTTTAATGTTTTTTTAAAATGCTGTTTGAAAGAATTACCCTAAATATCTACTTTACTAAGTTTAAATTGGCACAGAAAGAGTAACATCTGTTATTCATAGAGAAATACAGGTAATCTGGAACTTTTACATTTTTGCATTCATTTAAATCTGAATTCCTTGTGATAAAATATCTCAATTACCTACCAGTCACCGCTTTTGAAACAATGAGGGTCTGCTTGGTATGTCAACAATTTTTCCTTCAAAGGTATAGATATTTCATTAGCAGTTATTATTATATTAATACAGTACTATATTTCCTTTCCAGGTGCTCAGACATTCAGAGTACTCAGTCATCCTTTTGGAATGGTGCTTTGATTAAATATTTGCCTATTATATATCAAATTAGCCTATTAAATATTCAATTAGCCACAATTATGAAATATAATGGCTTTTCTACATGTTCTGAGCCTCCATTTGTGGTACTAATGTCTGTTTCTAATCTGTCAAGGTCTTCCAACCATCTTTAGGCACTTAGAGTGTAGTGCTTTCAATTTTTTTTCTTTCTCAGCTTTGATATGCTATTTTTTTCCCATTTATTGTTGCTTAGAATTCCTGGTATCTTTTGGATTTGTCTCTTGTTCTTCAAGAACTTAAAGAAATCTCTTCTGCAGTAGTGGTGAGGAGACCCTTCTGTGAAAAGAACTGGTTTACAATGGATAAAATAGACCATTTTTAGAACAGAGTCACACACAACATCTCGTCGCTTTCCTTTATTCAAGTTTTCAATTTCCCAGGGATTCAAAAATTTTGACCATATAGTTAAGATTTGGTGTTTCCCAGGAGTAAAAGGGAAAACAACTTTTCAACCAAATGAATTAAGTAGATATTCTAGGAAAATCCCAGACTGATTCCACAGCAAAGTCTTTTAATAATGCCAACTCTTTTTACTAAGGCAGCTTTTCATGATGGACTTCTGCATAGTTTCAGTGCTGTCTGGCTCCAAAACTCTTTCAGATAGATTTAGATTGGTGAACTTAAGGCCATTGTATTGCACAATCCACATGGGGCCCTGTTTTGCTTTGTAGAGTAGTTAAATATTGGTCTCTGCTGTTATCTAACACTGCATCCTTGGGCCAGTTTATCCTCAAAGTCCGTTGGATTAAACTGTTGGCTAGCCATATGAATGAAAATTTGCAAATCATGATGATTCTTTTGTGTAATTAACTGACTTTCAGATCTTCAAGAGTGATGACCTAGAGAGATGATCAAAGCAGCCAAATTGGTTGGACTCATCCTTCTGCAGAATTGCCCTGGAGAGGTATCTTGACTCACAGTGCCTTTTGCAGAGATAAGAAATCTACATTTATTGTGTCAAGGCCCCAGCAGCTGAGGTCACAGCATATTGTGTCAAGACCACAGCTGTATAACCTTGCCTTCATAGACAAATGCACCCACTCTACAAACATTCTTCTGTGTTGGCTCAATATTTTCTAGTCAGTTTTTAGTGTTCAAAATTGAAAACAATGCAAAGAAATGTAAAAAATGCCACCCACATTGATAGATAGTGTAAGTGACTCACAACACTTTCTAAATTCTTCAGATTTGAATGATAATGAATACTGACATGCTGAACTACTAACCAGTTAGTCCAAAAAGCGAGAACTACTAACCAGTTAGTCCAGAAAGCGAGAAGGGTAGAGATAAGTGGGGATTCAGACATTAGAATCAACAGCATGGGGATTGGCCATGAATGATGGCTTTGCTCCCTCTGGCCTATTTTACATCCCTATTGAACTTGCCCACAAGCTTAGTTCTGAACTCTCCAAAGTTCTAGAGCTGAACATTCCTGAAGGTAGGAAGTATAGAGCTTCTTGCATCTCCCTGTCAGCTGCTTCCAGACCTGTGAATGATTTGGAAGTACTTGTTGCATCATTCCCTGAAATCCTACCTTCTCACTTCAACTGCAATTCTTGACAGCCCCAGGTCCCTCCTGCCTTCTCCTACCTTGCCACAGACCTTTGGCCTGGGGGCCTGCCAAACAAGACCCAAGGGACACATTTTGCTAAGAAAAGCTGACTTTTCCAGCAGGGGGGATTTGCCAGCCAGCGAATGTCATGCGAGACAGATTGCAGATGCCTTGCCTCCTTGGCCATTGGAATCAGAAATGCTTGCCTGCCAATCAGCATTATGGCGAAGAGCTGTGACATGACAGTTGTCTGACTTGTGTTAATATGTTCTAATCTCGCAAACTAATTTTGTTCCCCCACTTGGGCGTTCTCGCATTGTGTCTGGCCTGCCAGGACTTGTACCATCCATCAATCTTAGTTAGCAGCCTGCTCCTTCCACCCTACAGCCCCAGAGAAACAACTGGAACCCCTCAATGAAGCTTCCTTTGCAAGCAGTTTTGTGAGAATGCAGTCATTTGGGTCAGAACAAAGATGTCTGTCCTTGTCTAGGAGGACTGACAACTGGTCATTGTCTGGTGCTGGTTTTCAGGATGAGTCATGATTTTGCGAACCCAGTGGGTTTTTTTTTGTTTGTTTTTGTTTTTGTTTATTTTTATGAGCCAGAGAAGTATGTTGTATTTGCTGGAGTCAAACGCATAGATCTTTCCTTGGACTTAGTTGCCCATCTGGACATGGAGACCTGAGTAACATGAGCTCTTAGATAGTTCCTGCTTCTGAAATTTAACTACTTCATTCTGCAGAAGATTTTTCTATGTCTATTTATCTTGTTTTCATTTCTTTAATGGACTGTGTATCACCTTTTTTGAGGCACAGAGGGTTGTTACAAATCCTGTTGTTTTAAATCCCCCGAGGATCTGATGAAAGACATAAATATTCTCCCTAGAAAAATGCACTGCATAGAATGTGTAGTGAAAATGTCCTGAGGTCTGTGAATCCCTAATGCTCATTTGTGGTCCCCAGACTGAGAAATGTTAATTGGTGTGTCCTGATTCTATTTCTTTCTCCATTATTTACTTTTGAATTTGCATTTCTTCCCAAATTTTTGTATTGAAAATTTTCAAAACTACAGAAATATGGAGAGAAAGGTAAAAGGACTATCCCTACACTGTTCAGCTAGATCTACCAGTTATAACATCGGTCATCTCCTTTTTTCTCTACTCCTACTTATTCTATCTTCTCTGTCTTCTCTTTCTGCTCTTCTTCCTAGTTCTTACCTGTCCCTCAGCCTCACCTTTTTGATTCATTTGAATGTAACTTTCTGACATCATTTAAAGAGGTTTCAAAGGCAGGCAGGCTATACACTTTAAATGGTGACTTTTATGGGAAGTCCTAGAAAGGAGTGGATGTATTTTGGGGCTAGGGAACCCTCAGTTTCACCTGGCCCCTTTGTCAATGGGTCGGTGAAGTCACACATCTGAGCGAATGACCCAAACACTTATCAAATGCACCCCGCTCCCAATGTTGGAAGTTGGATTGTTGCAGATAAATGGCATGGAGTCTTTTTTCTTTGCTGTCTTGTGGGGTGAAAAGACAAGAGCACTTCTAATAACAATAGAAAGCAGACTTATCAGGGTGTTGTAGTCCTTGAAAGAGTGCTCAGGTGATGAGGAAACATGTTGAGAGGAAAGGTCTGGGAAGGGGTTGGTAAAAGGCATCACAAAAACCATTACCTTGGTTCCTGAAAGTGGGCACTTAATGTAGATTACAAAGTGAGAAAGGTATAGGCCTAGCTGCGAATAGGGTACAAATGAGCAGCAAGGAATATGCTATTCTTTAGACTTGAATCATTTTTCTTTCCCACTGACCTGTCCCCAAACACCTCCCCAACCTCTGCTCCCACTTCCCTACCCTGAAATCTTTCAGGATCACTGCTGAGAGGACTTAACACACTCTTCTGGAACTCTTCTTTCTTTTAGCTCTTGTCTCTTTCTTAAGAGAAGAGCAGGCTTTTCCTGCTTGTGCTGAAGTTGGACAAGGAGCAGGGGTGTGTGGCTACTGCATAAACCTGGTCATCCCTGCCCCTCGGCTTAGCCCAGCCAATGAAGCCACTGCCAGCCTAGAGTGTTGAAAGGCAAAAGTGTCTGTGATTTCCTGATGAACCACAAGAGGGGGAAGTGTGAGCACAAATGAAAAAGGAAAGGCTCCAGGGGGGGAAAAAAAAGCACAGACTACAACAAAACACAACCACCAGCTGGGAAATGAACAACGTTTCTAAGGCCCTCCTTCCTGGTGCCAGGCTAGCAGTTTCAATCTGTTCTGTTTCTCCCTCTCTGTCACTGTTCTTTCTTTACCCCCTCTCACTTTGTTTCTCACTTTCTCTCTGGAATTTCTTTGGGGGGAAATGCAAATTCATTGCCTCTGGGTTCCAAAATCAAATGTGCGATTCCAAGATGGGGAAAGTCCAAGATCTGAACAAGTTTGGCTTTAATCTTAGGATCAGTCAGTGGGGAATTTCAGCAGCTAAACTCCTCTCTTTATAAAAACAAAATAGAAACACTGAAATGAAAATCAATGCCGTTTTGGTCACAATATATTACTAGCAGTGAATACTTGCTTTTCTCATCTGTGTGCCCGTCCTTGCTCTAAATGTTGTATTTACATGACTGACTCCCATGAATTGTCCTCCTTACCCCCTGGGGATTATGCCTATTTTATCTGTGGCACAGAGATGTTTGAGAGAGAGCCTGGTCAAGGTCATACAGTTACTGTCAGAGCCAGGATTTGAACCAGGCTGTCTGCACGCAACCAGCTACTTCTTCACCTCTCCTTTGTAGGGGGATCTACAAATGAATGTGTGTAGTGTTCAGAACCAACACTGGTCCTTGTGCTGCTACAACCAAGATCTCTGATCTCTGGCTTATTCTAAGGGAGGTAATAATGTGGGAGCTGCCTCAGGTGAGGGGCAACTGAGTGATGAAAATGAGGTCATGCTAGAAGGTTTAATCTGACTAAAACCAAACCAAACCAAAACAAAACAAATATACCCCAAACAACCTGATTGTGGAACCTAAGAAAATAGTTCTTAAATATTTGAGAGTCTCAGAGAGCTCTGTCCATTTCTGGAGGGTCGGCGACTTTCATCCTGCAGCCATGGAGTGCTCCTGGGAGACACTTTACAGCTTATTGAGTGGATTCAGACTTCCTGATCTGCCCCTGATTAGGCAGGCCTCTCATGAGGAGAGTGACTCCACTCTCAAGGAGGTTATTTATACTCTCTTTGCTGCCACTGGCTGTCCAATAGGGCTTACCTCCCCAGGTTCTAGAAACATATCTCTGCATCAAGAAGATGTGCAATTTGGGATGATTTCTTTGGTGTCATTGCAGACATACCATGTCTGCTTTAAAATAATGCTGTGTTATAATAAGCACAAAGCAAGTTCAATAGAGGACATTTAGAAGTTACAAAAAAGCATAGAAAATACTATCTCACACTGTCTCAACACCCCAAGAAAGCCATGGTTATTGTATTATATAGGCACTATATATAATAAAGTAAACCTTTTTTATAGTTCCTTCTGGTTCTTTTTTGGAACATACTGATATCCTTGGTCAACCATTTCTTAAGATTCTGAAAAGGGATCTGTAGAGTAAATGAGTTTCCAGGGTTTTTGCCCTTCCTCATTAGTCTCCATGACCTGCACCTGTGGGACTGCACCCTCCTCATGATGGTGCATGCCCGGCTCAGTGGGTGTGTGATGTGTAAGTGGGGTCACCTGGGCCTGGGATGAGGTGATAAAGGGGTGGTACCATCCTGGGAGAGAGCACATCACCCAGGGAGGGAGCATGGATGGAGATTATGAGAACACAAAAGGAATGTGAGGAGAGCCCAGAGTGAATGTGTGAGGATTCCTTGGGGCCCTGGGGACTTGCCTGCCTTCTAGCCCCCCTGTCCCTGTTGCCTAGCCTGCCTTGTGTGCCAGTGTATCCAGTTCCCTGAGAGCATTGGAGCCTGTAAATTCCACCAAGGACTCCGATACAGTTTTCTGCTAGAATTGATAAAGTACTTAATTGAATTTGGGATACCTGCACTATAATTGTCATCACAAACAGAATAGTTGCAGTACAGGGTTCTTGCTGGAAGAGTCATAACGAAAACTCCGATGTCACAACCCATTTACCAAGTCTTAGCCGGCATTTCCTCCAGCTGTCAAAATGAAAGACTGTTAGACCTGAATCCCCTGAAATAAAGCCACACATATATAGTCAACTAATCTTTGACAAAGGAGTGAAAAACTTACATTGGAACAAGGACAGCCTCTTCAATAAGTGGTGTTGTGAAAACTGGACCAAAACATGCAAAAAAAAAAAAAAAAAGAACCAAGATACCTCCTTCACACCATGTACAAACACTAACTCAAAATGGACAAAAGACTTGGATGTAAGACCTGAAACCACAAAATACATAGAGGAAAACCTGGGCAAAACCTTTCATGAATTACGATTCAGAATTCCATTTTTGGACATATCTATGGCTTGCAAAAAAAATGAAGGAAAACAAACAGCTGGGACTACATCAAACTAAAAAGCTTCTGTACAGCAAAAGAGACAACAGAAAAAAACAAAAAGAAGCCCAACCAAATGGGAAAAAAATTTTGCCCTCCATACAAGTGATAAGGGTCTGATAACAAAGATAGACAAAGAACTCACACAACTAAAGCAAAGCAAAAAACCCAGTTAAAAGATGGGGAAAAGATCTAAAAAAGACACTACTCCAAAGAGGAAGTCCAAATGGCCAACAGGCACATGAAAAACTGCTGAACATCATTAGCAGTAAGAGAAATGCAAATCAAAAGCACAATGAGATACCACCTTACACCAGTAAGAATGGCCCACATCCAAAAAACAGACAACAAATGCTAGTGTGGATGTGGAGAGAAATGAACATTTTTACTCTGCTGGTGGGAATGTAAAATGGTCCAGCCTTTATGGAAAGCAGTGTGGCGAACCCTCAAACTAATGAAAATGGAACTACCATTTGACCCAGCAATTGCTCTTCTGGGAATCTACTCAAAGGAGACCTCACTGTGGGTACAAAGGGACACCTGTGCTCGGATGTTTTTTGCAGCACTATAATTGCAAGGACATGGCAACAACCCAAATGCTCCAAGACAGATGACTAGATGAAAAAGATGTGGCATATATACACAATGGAATATTATGCATCGATTAAAAATGACAAATTTGATGATTTTTTGGTAACATGGATGTACCTAGAAGAAATCATATTGGCAGAAACAAGTCAGAAGGAAAAAGACAGAAACCAAATGGTTTCACTAATATATGAACAACCAAATGAAAGTACACAACTCGGGGAGGGGACCAACTGGAGTGACCAGGGAGGGGAGGTGGTGGGTGACCCCCAGGGATCACAATGATGTGAAATATGTATTTATATAAAGAAATTATTTTAAAAAAACTGCAAGTTTCAAGTCTGAGGACCTCTCTTAATTTACAAGAAAATAGGGAAAGTTCATTGGCTTTATAGGTGAAAAGTTGGATGAATCATTTTCCTGTATAAGATCCAATTTCTCTAATTATAAAATGATAAAGCAAAATTTGTACACTTAAAAAGAGAAAGACTGTTGGAAATATCTCAAAATCTTTCTGAAAGAAAGCAGCTATATGATGTCTAGGATCTCCAGGTGAGGGTGGTGATTGCCTAATGCAGAGTGTGGAATATTCAGACTTCATAAGATGGGGTCGGGGCAGGGTGGGGGTGGGAGAGCAAAGGAAGAGAAGATATTGCCAAGAGGTTGTTGTGGGTCAGATTGTAGTGTTTACTCATTTATTCCAGAAATATCTGAGTGCCTATACTGTGATGGGTACTAGGGATGTAATGGGGAGCATATGGCAAGGCAGGATCTGCCCCAAGGGAGAAAACAGCCTCCAGAGGGAGCAAGCAGTAATCAGTGGAGGAAACAGAATGCAGCAAGGGACCATGATGAACCTGAGCTAGTGTGCAGGTGGCCCAGAAAAGCTTACCCTAAGGAAGGTGGACTGAATCCTAGTCTTAATGGCTTCCTTTCCTCCTCTCACCCAGCCCTGCAACAAAAACTACAACCGTGGATGCGAAATTCTGAGCTTTTGAATTTCTAAGATCTTGATATAGTCTTTGAAGTCCTCACAGAGTAATGTCAGGAATATGAAAAAATAATTAAGACAGGAGAAGCTATATGCTGTGATCAAAGCATGAAGATGTGTGGGTACCAAGAAGAGGGAGCAATCTTGTCTTGAGGAGTAGAGAAAGCTTCATAGAGGAGGTGATAGTTCAATTGGGCTTTCAGTGATGAATAGGAGTTTGTCAATCAAAAAGTGTGGGGAAATGCAATTTGGTAGAGAGAAAAACTTATGAGATGGTACAGAAACAGGAGACAGCAGGATGCTAGGGGAGTATGGAGCAAATAAGAGGAGGCTTGAGGGCTGCATAAAAGGAGAAATATCTGTAAATGTGCTGTCACTTCAGGACAATGATCTTCCAGTCTTATTTAAGAAGCTTCAAATTATATGTAAAGAAGAGAGAGTTAAAGTTTTTAACTTAAATTTTTTTATTATATGAAATATATATTAAGAATTATATCTAATAAGTCTGATTAGATATAGAAAAATTAACAAAACAAACCCTAGTTATAATACTTCCAAAGATAGGTTTGTTGCCACTGATAACTATTTGATCTTATCTTCCCTGAATTCTGTCTTTTCATCCATCAGCTGTCATCTATCTATCTATCTATCTATCTATCTATCTATCTATCTATCTATCTATCTATCTATCTATCTATCTATCTATCTATCTATCTATCTATCTATCTATCTATCTATCTATCTATCTATCTATCTATCTATCTATCTATCTATCTATCTATCTATCTATCTATCTATCTATCTAATCCGTGTCTGTCTGTCTGTCTCTGCTAGCTTCCCCTCTACCGACCCTTTATCCACCTATATTTTAAATAAGAATATACTACCTCAACCATTACTAACTCACTGTTTTTGTACATGTTATAGTGGGCAGGCACTTTTTCATTGTCAACAAACATATTTCCTGGTCTCATCCCTCTTATGGATGCATAAAATTTTATTGCATGGGTACACATCTAGATTTTATTTAACTAGCTTTCTATTATTGGATGATTTTCAATTTTCTCTATTGTAAACAGTTCTGTAATAAAAATTGTTGCAAGTATATACTTGTGTAATGTTCTGATTCTTCCTTTGGATAAATCCACAGTAGTATAATTTAGTTTCTTTGAATTTTGGATGTTTAAATATCCAGGAAAGATTTTAACCCCAGAGCAGCTATACGACTTTTATGTAGAAAGATCCTTCTCTCTGGCTGCTGGTTGTGGGGAGCAGTCAGGGAGAAAAGCTGCTGCAAGATTCTACGTGAGGGATGATGGGAACTCAAGGAAGGTAAATGTGAAAAGTTTTTGGGAGATGCAACTGATAGAAATATTTGTAATTTGATTTGAGTGACAAATTCAGGAAGTGAAAATGTCAATTTTTAAGAATAATTTTTTAAAGTCAGTGATATTCTCTTCTTTAAAACATAGAGGATAAAAGTTGTTATGCTGTTGTTAGTGTTATGGGCTTTATTGTGTCCCCCCTGCCCCCTCTATATTCATATGTAAATGTGCTTAGCCCCTAGTACTTTGGAATAATGATTCTTTTTGCAGTTGAGAGTTTTAAGTGGTAATAAAGTTGAAAGAGGGTGCTAAGGTGGACTCTAGGTGAGTATACCGGCTTCCTTTTAAAAAGAGGAAATTTGGACATGGGTAGATAAGGAATAATGACAATGGGGAGACAGAAAGAGAAGATAGCCATCTCAAGCTAAGAAGAGACCCTGGAAGAAACCAGCCCTACCAGCATTTTGATTGCTGACTGGCATCCAGAATTATGAGATTAAATAAGGCACTGTTGTTAAACTCCCCTCCCCTGCCCCAGTCTGTGGCACTTTGCTACAGCAGCCGTGACAAACTAATATCATTAGAACCAAGAGGATGAGAGGAAAAAGCTGGATTGTCATTTCAAAACATCTTTGAATCCTTCTATACTTTTTCTTAGTCACTAATGGGTTTGCAATATTTCTGTAGAAAATGAGATCAGTGTATAATCAAACTCTGTTTACTGATGATATAAAAATAGTACAACTAATCAAATCAAAATGGTGTTATCAAAGGAATTCCCATCAAGTTTTCTAACCATTTACTAGCTAACTCATTTGATTAATTTTTTTTCTTTTTTTATGAGCAATTGATCTTTGTAAATTTTCTGTGTGTTCCCAAGGTTAAGTGATTTAGCATATAATTATCCTACATTGTGTTTGTGAACCTCCAACAAGCTGCCTTCCATTCTTGTAGACAATTTCAGCCTTGGGTTTGTTTATCTGTGATTATTAACATATTTAAATGCAACTACAGAATTCTGATGCTTAATTTCAAGTTGGTGTACTGAGATGTTTCAAGAAGAAATTAATGTAGCCGATAAAATAATTTCTATAATTTTCAGACACTTTAATAGCATATATATGAGTACCACAGGAATGTTACTGAACAGAATTTTGTTCATGGAGGTTATTAGCAACTTATTTGTACCTGGCACAAGTATTTTTGCTAAAACATTCTCTGAAATGTTAGCAGTCAGGAAAACCTGATTATTTCAGATCAAAGTGATATGACATTTTTTGTGTGTGTGATGGTTACTTTGGGGGAGTTGTGAGTTGATAAATGCTTCAGGTTTTGAAAGGGGAGCTTGAGGCTCTCTGCATTTTATAAGAAACTGGCTCAGCACTCCGCAAACAGTTGCAGTAAGAACCTGGGCTACCCAAGATTCATCTGGAGAACTGTGCTCTAAATTGGGTTTGGTTAGTCTTGAAGAAGCCTCCTGTTCAGACCTCTGTCCTCTTGGGGCTATGGAAAGTCTGTGCAGGTTGAGACTGTATATATATCTATGACTTACGCTCAGGTCATCAGCCTCTCGCTTTAGGTGGGTTCTTTTCCAACAATATTTTCTAAGAACTTCATTCCAGGAACATTCCTTGCAGTGGGGATATCAGCCAAGACAAGCTGGTCTTTCCTCAAAGAGCTCACAATATTACCTCAAAGAGCTCACAATATTATCACCAACATCATTCTCACTTTTAATTGTACTCTGCGGATCTTGAGAACTGGGTAATACTCTGTAGAAAAGATGTTTCCTGAATTAAATGAATGCAAGTTATTTCAGAAATGCCTCTATAAGAGTCCTACTACTGAAAAATGGACTGAAGTTTCCATGGAAAAGACACTGAACAATTTCTAGATAAAACATCTAGAAACACCCAAGGAATATAATTCAGAAAATGCTGAACTTGGGGTCCTTCCATTTCTGGGGTTTCTGCTACATTTGTCCTCTGAGTAACTTTGTCAAAGTTACATCTCAGTCAGAGTTTTTACCCAGTGCTCTTGGTACTCAATTACACAGCATGTGTTTATATAGGCCAAACCTTTTTACAAAGACCCCCAGGGCTTCTTTGAATTCTTTTCCTCTTATGGGAGATTTTATTGTTTCAAATATTACTTACAGTCAGTTGCGTCACTGGCTGGGAATCTTTGGTTAAACTGAGATTTCACGGTAATAGGAACTGATTCAGTCTATGGGGTTCACTGTGTGTATTGTTGGTTGGGACTTATGGAATAATTTTAGTCCTCCTGGTTTTAACGCTCTTCAGACGATGGGCTCCCTGAAGGTAGGGACTACAGTTTCTTTTATGCTGTTTTTGTTCACCTGCTCATCACTAACTCCCATCCTTCCTTCTACAACACAGAGAATTATCCTTATCTAGTGTCAAGACAGTGATTACTTCCAAGACTAGCAGCTTCTGTATGAATGAATATGCCATTAAGTATTCAACACCCTTTCTCACATAGTTTCTATCTTCAGTCTTAGAGGATAGATGTATTTCTTTTCTTTGTGGAAAGTTAGGCAGAAGAAAGTTCTAGACAACCTCAGGTATGGCTCTCTTTCTATTTTCTCAGCCTCATTATGACTTGAGAGTGTTAATTCCTACTGTGTTTGTTGGGGCCCCAGCTCCATTCTTCCCTCATCATCACTCAGCTTCTCAAACCTCATGTGAATAACATGATGAACTACTTCTGAGAATTACATTAAAGCTAGCCAAAGATAAAGAAGAAACAAAATTTCAAAATTTTGAATTTTTGAGAATAATAAATGCTTCGTGTGGATGTTAGGGTGGTTCTTCCTTTTATCTCATCAGCTCTGGTTTTTGAAGAGATTTCAGTCTGATTTGGCTTTGTCTTGGTGGGGCAGAATCTTACAAAACTCCAGATGTTCCTTTACATGTCACAGGAACCCCCACTCAGTGAGCTGAGTCTGCCCACTCCAAGGTGGACAGCCTTGTCCAGCTCATTAGATTTGTGCTTGAGTGTCTCTGTGACTCCCTTTGTTCATCCACTATTCGTAATTTACTCACCTATGATCCTGTGAGAACAATGAATGAAAAAAAAGTTTACCTTTGAAGAACTAACAACCCAAGGGTAGAAGCAGAGACTGTGGTGATGCAAGCTAAATGAACAAAAAGAAAGGTTGGAGAGCACAGGGACAGGATGGTATCTCATGCAGCCTGGAAAAAGGTCTGCTAGAGTCACTTCTTCCCTAAGTGAATGGTAAGGTAACATTCAACAGGACTGCTCTATGCAGAGGCAAATAGCAAGTAATCTGGGTTGTGTGCTATCTGTCACAATTGCCTTACCTCTATCACTTTGGCAGGAAAGTGGTCTGGATAAGCACATAGGCATGGCTTTGACTCCAATAAAACTTATGAAAAGAGGTTGATGGGTTTAGCCAGTAAGTTATATTGACTTTCATCTTAATAATAATACCAACAAATAATAATAATACCAACAAATAAAAACAAATACCAACAACAATACCAACAGAGTATAATACTTATTATGGGTCAAATACAATGTACACATACTCACACATGTGCACACATGGGTATGCCCACACATGTCCTCATTCACACTCACAGCCATCCTCTGTGGTAGGTAGCATAATCTCCATTTTTTATAGTTGAGGATTCTGCAGTATTAACAGGTTAAACTTGCCCAAAGTGAATCAGCTGGGAAATTGGAATTCAAAGGCTAGGCTGACCCTGGGGTCCACACACATCTGACTATTCCACTCCAGGTAGGAATGCAAGGGATTGAGGGCACTAGGCAGGGAGACACACAGTCCAAGACAAGAGACTTAAGGATGAGAACATGGAAACCTAAGTGCAAAACTGAGAGTGGCAAGAAATGAAATAAGGGGCCAGATGGCAGGGGTAAGGGAGGCTCTGAATGCTGGGCTGAAAAATGAGGGCTATTAAATGTACAAGCCAGCACTAGCTCTGAGGGACATGGTCTCATATTCTTCTGAGATTTGACCCTTCTTGCTGGCATTCTAGGGAGCACTGCATTGGCTAGAGGGCCAGGCATGAGGCACGGTTCCCAGAGGCAGCGAAAGGAGCAGGAGGGAGCATCTTTTCGCAGATACTGGTTCTCCTAGAGTCCAGCTCTGTTCAAGGGGGAAAGCCCAACTGCAGGAGCTCTTGAAGGGTGGGGGGTGTCTGAGCAGGATTTCACTGGCCCTCATCCAGGGTCACCAGCCTGTTTGGCTTGGCCGAGGTGGAGTAGCAGTTAGCCTAGAAGGCCAAAATTCCTCTGCCAGATGCAAAGTTTAATAGTCATCAGAGCCCCATAGCTGGGGAGAGTTTATAAATTCCCATACTTATTATACGCAAGGCACAAGACTGTTTATTAAGGAATTTTTTTTTTTAATTAAAGCTCTGGCTCAAGCCCCACCCACACCGTTGCCTTCCTGAGTGAGCTATTTCTCTCTCCATCTTTTTAATGGGCCACAGTCACCCTGTTCTCTTGCCTCAGGCACAGGGAGAGCTCTGCTGGAAATAAAAGTGTCCAGGATGCAAGGGGGCAGCCAGCTGCAGGCCAGACCGGGCCAGTAATTGGCTGAGATGATCCTAGAGGCTCGGCTAACAGGCCCAAATTGGTCCCTAATCAAGTCCAACCTGAGAGCTGCTCACTTCCCAGGGCTGCCAATTTTCCCCGAGGAGAGAGTTGTTGGGCAGGAGTCCTTGCTGCCTGTACAAATGGCTCTACAGTGGTTAAGGGCAGCCACGCAAGCCCTCTTCAGAGTCCATTAGAACATGTCACCTGCTTTGTCCTGGCAGAGACTCGGTTTCCCTGGGCTCTTGGCTTGCCAGTGCCAATGCCCAACCTAACTTTGGGGAACCCTGGCGAGGCTGGAGTCTATTTTGCGCCAGTACTGTGGGTGGTGGTAATAATCACCTTGCCTCCCCTCACACTTGATGAACTTCAGAGGACTTTTCAGAGGATAGCCTGATGTGAGGGCCCAGTAGGCGCTAATCTCCTTCTTGCAGATGAAAGAAATCCCCCATTTTACAGATCTGAGGGAATCCATATTTGGGAGTGAAGGGAAATAAAACAGAGAAGTCAACAACCTGCCCACAGCTGCTGCTGGTGTGTGATCCCGGGCTCTTTGTCTCCCCACTATAAATTCAGGAAAGCAGCTTGGCTTATGGATTGCCCGGCGGGTGTCCTTTGGTGGACCCTAGGCCTGGCTAAGCAGAAATGGGGCTCACAGCAGAGAGATGTGTTTCTGGGACAAGTGGTGACTTCTCAGGAGGGAATGAAACTGGGCAGTAGAGAGGTGGGCATTGCTGCCAGGCAATTAGCCCCACACTGCCTGGTTACCTTGGTGATGTGGGATGAAGAGGCTCTGAATGATACCAAGACTGGGCATGAATCCTCAGCCTTCCCTCTATTCAGATTCCTCTGTTGGCTGATCATTTCCCTCCAGTTGTTTGGTTCTCTCTGTTATCCTCATTTCCATTTCCCAGAAATGAATCTGCTTATGTTTCTCCTCTCCCTCCCTCCTCCAGTTGCTTTAGTGTGTCTGCCTCAGGTTTTGAGAATCAGTGGTGAGGGGTCAAGCAAAATTAAGTTCATGTAGTTTGATTTCACGTGGAAAACTGTGCTGGGTCTTAACATTCATGAACTCATCAGACCTGGGAGGTAGGCTAGGGCTGGCTCAGACTGACTTGCAGGGGCCAAGCACACTCACTTCTCAACTGGGCATCCAGGGGTGCCCGGTGGCTAATGAGAAGCTGGCTGGCTGGGAGCATTTACACCATGGAAACCAGCAAACAGTAAGTCAGGGTGTTTTTTTTTTTTTTTTTTTTCCAGTGCAGTAAAATTGTTGTTGAACGTTTACCAGCACCTTACTATAGTCCTTGCCACAAGTTAGTAAGGAAAATATTGCTATTTTCACTTTATAGGTGAAAAACTGACTCAGTGAGCATAAAGGATTTGTTCAAGGGCATTCAGCTAAGTGATAGGTTCAACATTTGAACCAGCACCAGTCTGATCCCAAAGCATTTGCTCTTTCCATGCCACCCATTTATGACCTTGATAATGCTTAAATGACATTTATTAGAAACTGAGATTCTCTTGGGACAAGTCACAAGCATAAGACACATGCAACTTTTACAACACTTTTAAATATTTCAAATGCTTTCAAACGCATATTGCTTGATAGTCACAATGATCTTGTGTTATTAGTTCTACCTGAAGTTGGAGAAAATGATACTTAGAAAGGTTAAGTAAGTGTCCTTTGGTCACATGTATAATGGACAGTGAACTTGAAGGTGGAATCCTTGTTAACTGTTGGTTTAAAGTTCTTTTCATCATACAACATGCTGTCTAACCTTGACAAAAGATTCTAGTTTATTAAACACATCACTAAGATGAAAATTTTACTTTTCCTCTGCCTGTTTTTTTTTTTTTTTTGAATATGGTATAGAGAACAGCTTTGTATTAGGAATTTACCAGTAAGAAAAAATAGACTATATGCTGATCTCAGCCCATATCTAAGTCAGCCAAATCCTTGCTTTTTTGGGATCCTAATCTATAATTTTAAGTGGGGGTGTGGGAAAAGGAAGGGATGAGTGGATAAGAAAACTAGGGTATGCAGGGAACCTTTAAATTCCTGCCACTCAGTCCTGAGCAGTGAGAAACATGTTCAAAGAGATCATTTCTAAAGTGGTTCCCTCCCAGAATGACTGATTTGCCATCTTCTCTGTTAAATCATTACAGAAAAGAGATCCTGACATTGTCCCAATCTCACTAACAACCAAGGTTGAAACAGAACTTTCCTCTTTAACGCTGAGTAGAAGAGGAAAAGAACATTAAATTCCAGGTGATAGAAGTGCTGTTTAAGTGAAATTTGTTGTTCTTTGAGTCATACTGTGGGATGCATAGCAAGCCAACTAGGCATCTTTGGGATCATGTGAAGAGTCTGGGGAGCAGATGCAAAGATATGGTTGCAGCTGGGCCACTCCTCAACTGTATAACATAGGCCAGATCCCCTTGACTTCTCTGAACTCCATCCTCTCTGTCTATGAGAAATGATGAATACAAGAGACTAAGTATGTTTTGAGAACGGAAGGTAATGAGATAACCGGAGTCAAAACGTGCAGGGCATTCAATAAATGCTTTTTAAAGCCATGTCATCCCATGATTTGTTCTCAGAGAATTAATTCTTGACTATTTGTCAAAAATCCACTTGTTGTGGCATGAAAAGGGTTAAGTTTGATTCAGCAACCCAACTGATTGTGCTCTTTTTCTGCAAGCCTGTTTAGGGAATGAGGCCATTCTGCAGCCACCTCCCTGGTGGCATGGTGCCCAGCTGCTTTCTGCAGGCAATGGTGTGAAAAAGATTTTAATAGTCAGTCATGCCCTAGAGTGGGCAGAGCTTATAATTTTCCATGACTTACCATGCTCAGCCCCAATTACTCTTGATTGAATATATATATTTTTAAATCACCTCATTAATAGTGGTGCTTGTGATTTTATCTTTTATTTCTAATAGAAATCTACCATTTTTCACTCTATGGTTTCCTAGTCAAGTGGGATAAAGACAGTCATGATGAAATAGATCCACTGAGAATAGTTTATGGAGATTCTGTGCAAAAGAATGTTTTCAAAGCTAATGTGAGTGATATAAAGAGATACTCCTGGACCATTGTCTTTTACTTAATATCTCATAATCACCGTCCTTTCTTAGTCACTTTGGTAATCTTTAAGCCCATGAATTAATTGTGCAGTGCAATGTAGTCAGCCAATAGTCAGAGTGAAAAAGATGAGAATGAATAAATATGAAATGCTCACAACTGTGCCCCCCACACAGAGACCCTTTCATCAGTGCTCAGCCACTTTGAATATGAGTGACATGACTTCTGCAAATTAAGACATTGGTACAATTTGTCTTCTGGATTTTCTGCTTTATATTTAGTTCCACATTCTCTATGTCTCCCCAATTTTATTCAATTACTTTCTATGCCCCCACAACTTCCGGTAAAATGCTGCTGTCAGGAAAGATGAATGGATTTATTCCTAGTGAAGTACCAAGAAAGTTGATGTTCTGTATGATCTCTAAGGTGATGATGGGATTGTAACCAGAGGGCTCCCTTTCGAGGCCAGGGCAAGCTCAGTTGTAGGCCTGTTTTGAAAAATTTGCAGAAGAGAAAGTTTGGGAACTGAAAAAAGAGCTCACCTACACAGTTTTATTGGTTTATGCACATGGCCTCATGAACTGAGCAAATCACATTGAACCAACAGGGAAGCAAGTTGCACAAAACGAGGTCAGCAACCAATGTCACCTTCCACAACCTTCCTTCCTCTACCCAGCCCTGCCATGGTCTCAGCAGCTGGTGAGACAATACATTCTGCCTCTTGTCTTGTGTGGTTAAGTAATATACCTTTCTCAAACCTTGTTCCCCCATTTTCCCAAAAAAGCTTTAGAAACCTACTTCTATCCAGGAAGGACTCATGGAATAACTATTGAGTTCTCTGAATTCTACTTCATTTTTGATGAGACGTTGAAGCCGGGTTTTCTCTTGCAGTTTCTCCATGTTATCTCCATTCTGCAAATAAAATCTCAAAAATCAGCAAAATGAATCTGTTCTTCCAGTACCACTTGGGTCTAGACGTGCCCATCTTGTGACTCAGTCAATCCCTGTGCCAATGGGCTTAAAGCCACCAGCAAGGAAGAATCTATGGTTATTCCTGCTGTCATGGTCTCAGTGTTGCCATGGTGCCCATGTGAGAGCTTTTGATGGGAAGTTGGAAGTGAACTAAGACCAGATTATTGTTGAGAAAAACTGACTAGGACACTCACAGAGTTTAGTTGGGAGGAATATGACATACTGGGAAGGACACAGGCTCTAGAATCAAAAGATCTGAGTTCAAATCCTAGCTGTTTCTAACCTATCTTTTCATCACTCTGGACCTTGGTTTTACTTAGCTATCATAGGGGGATAGTTATTTGTGTGCTGATGACACCCAAGGGCATCTGAAAAGATCTGTTGAGATCTTGAAGTGATGCCAAGACCTAGGGGACACTGTCCCTTTATCCTGTACCTGAGTTTTCCCAGGGGGATGTAGAGAATCAGCAGACACTGCCTGGAGAGCAGGCATGGGATGAGATTGACAGACAGCTCTTCTCATTGCAGAAATGTGGAGTCAAGCAGGGAAGCATTCAGAGAAAGTCTGGCTCCAAGGTGAGATCTGCAGAGATGGGACTCTTGGGATGAATATAAGAACAGATTGTGGGGAGGAAATTGATAGAAATTACAACTGACAGGTCACAGATTTAAACATTTATTGACTCTAGCTAACCATGCATACTTATTCTAGGACTACATACACTTACTTTGATCTCACACTCACACTCTCTCAAGATGTCAGAAATGCTTGGATGTTACACACACGCAGCCTGTTACACAAACACACCCATACAGATGTTTCACGTAATTTCTCAGATGTCACTCATTCAGATGTCGCTGACACTCAGGTCTGGAGGACACACACTTTGTTTGCTTGGCTTCACGCTGTCTTAAGTACAATTTGTTTACGTGATGCCAAGTTCACTCATACCAGCTTTGGCCAAAAGAGGATTTTCTTGTAAAGATTAAAGTTTTATCACGGCACTCAGCCAGGTTTCCTGAGGGTTTCCAGCCTGTGGTGAGACTTGTTTCCTCTTTGCCATGGAAGAAAGGTAGTTCAGGCTTCTTCTGAGACTGTGGCTCGTTCTTCTGTTTCTTTGCTACATCATCCCTACCTGTCAGTCCAACTTTCATTGCTTATTTTCAACATCATGATAGAGCCCATTTATCTCTGTTCTCAGAGACTAATAATGGAACACCCATTCATCTTCCTTTTAAATTTCTAATGTAAATGTTATGTGTTTTTCATCCTTTATCATAGGAAATTGGAAAATAATATAAAAAATAAACAAAATGAAGCGTGAGACTGAGGCTATGAATCCCTTGAGTCCATGGGTTCGAGACCCACCTGGGGCAACATAGTGAGACCTAGTTTCAAAAAATAGCTGGGCATGGTGGCGAGTGCCTGTAATCCTAGCTATCTGGGAGGCTGAGGGTAGGGATCGCTTGAGTCTGTGGTACCCCAGGGAATATGAGCCTGCAGTTCCCCAGGCAACAAAGTGAGACCTAGTCTTTTTTAAAAAATTATTTATTTATTTATATATAAATTTCACAACATTGTAATCTCAGGGATTTGCCCCCCCCCCCCTTTCCCCCCTTTCCCTCCTGCTCAAAGTTGTGCACTTCAGTTTGGTGCTTAGCTTGTTTTGACTTTTCCTCAAGGCTTTTGTTTATTTTTTTCACTATATCCCATATATTAGTGAAACCATTTGGTTTCTGTCTTTTTCTTTATGACTTGTTTCTGCTAATGATTTCTTCTAAATACATCCATGTTATTATAAAATCATCGAATTTGTCATTTTTAATTGATGGGTAATATTCCATCGTGTATACATACCACATTTTTTTCATCCAGTCATCCGTTTTGGGGCATTTAGGTTGTTTCCATGACCTTGCAATTATAAATAGTGCTGTAGTAAACATCCAAGCACAGGTGTCCCTTTATACCCACATTGAGGTCTCTTTTGGGTAGATTCCCAAAAGAGCAATTGCTGGGTCAAAGGGTAGTTCCATTTTCATTAACTTGAGGGTCCTCCACACTGCTTTCCATAGTGGTTGAACTAGTTTACATTCCCACCAGCAGTGTAGTAATGTTCCTTTCTCTCCACATCCTCGCCAGCAATTCTTGTTGCCCATTCTTGGGATGTGGGCCATTCTTACTGGTGTAAGGTGGTATCTCATTGTGGTTTTGATTTGCATTTCCCTTATTACTAGCGATATTGAGCAATTTTTCATGTGCCTGTTGGTCATTTGCATTTCCTCTTTGGAGAAGTGTCTTTTTAGTTCTTCTCCCCATTTTTTGATTGGGCTTTTTGTTTTGCTTTTGTTTAGTTGTGTGAGTTCCTTGTGGATCTTCGTTATTAAACCCTTGTCATTCATGTGGAGGGCAAAGATTTTTTTCCCATTCGGTTGGCATCTTTTAGTTTTTTCTGTTGGCAAGACCTAGTCTTGATAAATAAACAAAAAAGAAAAAAATCCCTATTGCTGCACTCTAACTTGTACTCAACTTCCAGAGTATATTTTCTTCTTTGTTTCTCTGTAGTTATCTTTATAGATGTGATGGTGTTTGATTTATAGATAAAATTTTTCTTCTTCTACAGAAATGTGGTGGGAGAGACCTTCCTTTAAGCAACACTTACAAGTGAACCAATGAAGGCCCTGACTGCCCTAAGTTTAGCCCTTGTCCACCTGTATCTCAATGAAAGACAAAGGGGTCATTAGGCATCTCAGGAAGGCTGTGCTGGCCCAGTTGGGGGAGAATGCTATAGGTGTTTTCCTCAGCTCTACTGACCTGAATACCCAGGATTCAGATGGGCCTTCATCACCATACTAATCCTGATCCCAGCTAATCCTGACTTCTTATCCCAGGTTTGGGGTGTGGGCAGATATTAAGAGATACCCAAGGCAAAGGAACACTTTTGCCTTTCTAATTCCTTCTGGAGGAGATGGGTACTGGCAAACTCTTAACTCCTGCAACACTCCACTCCCCAACCCCCGCCCCTTAGGAATACCTAACCCAAGAGACCCATCTTTGAAATGTTAAAAGGTACTTAACTCCTGCTGGTGCCTTTCCTTCTGTCACTGTCCTGGGAACCTGGGGGTTTTCCAGTCCTCATTGCCTCATTACCTCATTAAATAATCATTCATTGCCAAGGTAAAAATATGACCCCAACTTAATAAAGGTAGAGTTGGTCATGCTCTCCAAGTACCTGGTTTCTCTCTGATTGTTCTCAATCTCTTCCATCTCATTTCTTCTTCCTTCCTGCATAGGACTTCTAACACCCAGGGCTGACCTTCAGGTTCTTACAGAACAATCCCAGAACAATACACCCCAATGTGAAGATTTGCATAGCTGCAGGAGGAGAGACTCCATAGCTTTCCTTAGTTTCTCAAAGAGATCCTTGACCCCAGGATTCCAGAACCCCTGTCTACTGTTGTTAGCAGAGACCTTCCTAGTCTGAAGGGACCTCTGTCCTTCCGGTTTCTGGTTGGTTCAGTCCAGCCCTCTATTGGGACAACAATGGGCAAAAGAAACCAGCTCATTCCTTTTTCCTCCAGCTTTAAAAAAAAAACTTTTGTTTTCATTTTTGAGGTTTGATGCACGTTATTCCAAACTGTTAAAAGGGGTGAGAACCTTCCCACACAGAAGAAAATGGAATTGGTATGCAAAGTAGGCCCAGTCTGGAATAATTAATTCTGATTTGCATGTTCAGATGAGCTGAGGGCTGCCCTGGCAGTCAGGCAGGAATTCATATACAGGAAAGTGGAAGGAAGCATTCCCAGTGGGGAAATTCTGCTTCTCCAGAAAGCTTCACTGCCTTTCTCAAGTCATTTCTTTGGCCAACTGGATCTATGATTGCCAAGGGTGAGGGGAACTGAAGCCCAGGGAGGGAATGCCTAAACTCATGTAGCAAATTACCAACAGGACATCCCACTTAGTAGTTAAAAGCAGGATCTCAGGGTCTCTGGAGTTACCAAAGGTTTTAATCTCATAATTTACCAGTTACATGACCTTGGGAAATTATTTAATCTCTCTAAGTCTCAGTTTTCTTACCTTTAACATGATATAAAATAATACTATCCACTTTATAGGTCTATTGTAAGGATTCAGTTAAAACTTCCTGGTACATATAAGGCCGCTGGAGATAATTGCTCTTATTGAGGCCCTTAGCATCAAAATCTTCTACCTCCTCATCTTCTCTCTGATCTTCAACAGTGGAACTGTGATTAGGATCCAAATTTCCTTATTAACACAGTTCTGTTCATCAAAGGCAGTGTAGGTTCTTTAGTGAGTGTAGTGCCAACCTTATTAATTACCCGAGGATGCTATTGCCATTAGCAACTGTGATAATAATAGCAATGGTTATAGTATATCTTAGCAGGCAATTTTTCCAAAGTATATTGTTAAACATTTAAAAGACCTTTAGACCCTTCATGGTGGTGATGCACAGACTCCAAGACCCTGATGCTGTGGATGGATATGGGGCAATCACAGAGGGTCTGACCAGTGGAAGTTGAGGGACACAAGCTTGACCAGAGCCTGTGCTCTCTCCTCAGCCCTGCTTAGTGGGAGTCAGTCAGATTATGGCAGGACTTTGCCTCCAAGTTCACCAGTCTGAGAGTCTCTGAAGCTCTTGGTGGAGAATGGGAACCACCAATACACCAGGTGCATGTTGCAAATCCTTGCTGTTTCTATTCGTTAAGTGGAAAGGGAGTTCTGTGGGGGAAAAACTCAAGATTGGACCAGTGGGTAAGAGACAGGTCTTAACTTAATTTGTCAAAAAAGAACACTCTGTAAAACTGAATGGATCTCACAAAGATATGTTCACAGAGGCTCTTGGGATGCTTCACAGAGGTTAGAAAAGTTAATACGTGAAGTCCGTAGATATTTGGGAGCCTGTGTTCTAAGTTTTTAGGCTGAAGGGTAAGACCCTTTTGCCTCTAGAAGGTATGAAACTAACTTTCTACCCACGCTCTTTAAGACATAGGAAAGTCCAGTCAGCTGGGCAGCCCAAAGAGCGCTATCAGAGATAATCACCCTTCTTTTTTCTGTACTGTGAACCCTAAACTGTAATTTAATTCAGAAGGGATAGATTTAGTCTCTTGGCCTGAGGACAGATTCTTAAAGACAACAGAGGTAACAGAAAGGATATTGGACTGAAAGACATCCTTTCACCAAATTGTAATACTACTACTCTTGGCCTTGTGACTGAGCAACTTGCTAAACCTCTCTGCAGCTTAGGATCATGTCACCCACTTGCTGCCAACTGTAAATGGTAGAAATATTTGCATGATGCTTGACATAGCTCAGGTGAATTCTATAAATGTGCATTTATGTACCTATCATATTATAGATGTACAGATTTACAAGATGATGGTGAAGACTCAATGAGAGAATGCAGCATAATGCTGCAGAAGCAAACATAAATTTTGCTCTCCTTTCCCCAAGCTCCTTTGGTGTGTCAAGGTGTCTCTGTTTCACTTTGATGTATCACTCTAAGTAATTTCATCTTTCTTCAAACTTTTCTTTCAAAACTCCCTATTTTTACTGGTTCTGAGAGGGAGGCTGAGCTGGATTATGAGACTGACAGAGGATCTGTTTAAAGACAAAGTGAACAGCTCTCAGATAGTGATAACACTGCCTGCTGATTGATGTGTGGGAAAGTTTAAGCTTCTGTTGTGAGATCTCATGTCTGAGGCCCTGGGGCAATTTGTTGCTCTACAAGAAGTATCTAGAAGTAGAAAGTGAAAATCCAAAGTATACCCACCCTTTAAAACCCAACTTCTCTGCTTTGATTTCTTCATATCTAAAATGGCAATTACAAATTCTCTTCAGGATTTTGATGAGAAGTCTATGAAATGACAGAAGGAAATATTTAACCCTATGCCTGATACAGGGTAGTGACATAGTTAAAAATTGTCTTGGCACCAAAATGCCCTGGTGGGCAGAGTCTGAAAGGACCTGGAGAGAAAATGGGAAGCAGGAAGAGAGGACATATAAAAAGGGGGGAGGGAGCAGGAAAAAGAGAAAGAGAGACGAGAATGGTCAACTGAGAGAACGGACCCATGTGGCCTGCCAGGGGAAACCCTCTGAAAGAGTGAGCTGGAGGTGGCAAGGAGCCATGGTGGGAGAGTGGCCAGCAGAGAAGTAGCTGGTACGGAGTCAGATGCCAGAATGGCAGGCTGGAGGTAACCAGGGGCTGCTGAGGGCAGGTCAGATGCTGCTGAAGGCAGAGCTGGTAAAGGAAATGTGTGGAGCTGCAGCAAGGTGGCATATTTGGAAGACTGATTCTTACCTCAGCATCTGTTGGCAAAGTTTGAAGAGCCTTGGAGAAGTGGAGCAGCTTGAAATGCTGGAGAGAGAAGAAAAGAGAAGATGCTGGAGAAAAACTGGACTTTACAGTGCCTACAAGGGGCACCATCTTGGACACGTTTTGGGACTTTTAGACTACAAGGTGATTGGGGTAAGATAACTGGCCACTTGTGGCATTAAGGACTTTTCATTTTCCTGGTTAATTTCCCTTGTTAATAAAATCCTGTTGTTTAAATTGCATTTGTCTAAAAACTGCTGTACATGGGTGATGTGGACCTGTGGCCTGTTGGTTGAAGGCTTCTGGCCCTTTTGACCCAATTCCATGCCTATGTAGCATTCAGTGAATCTCAGTGATTTTAAACCTGGGTAGTTGAACTTTATAGATAGCCAGAACCTAACCTCTTAAATGTTAAAATCTCTGAAATCTTATTTCACTCTATATCTTTATACCTTCTTTTATGGAGGAAATGGGGCATGACTTGACCTCCTCCTGGGGACTTAGGGCCATAATTGTAGGTACTACCCACTAGTCAGAGAGACCTTGGCAAAGTAGGAAAACTGTATGCCTCTTTGATAAATAGCTCCAGAACAAGCTTTTGCCTCATCACTTCTGTTGGTGTATCTGAGAACTGTAGCTTTCACTACAAATTTAATTGGCTGCCTCTTCTGGTCTGTAGACTGGGAAAAGAACATCCATGAATTTTCTTAGTAAAATAAGTTTCCAAATTCTTGAAGGACTCCCTGTGGATACAGTACATGGGTGGGTGACAGATCTTTTTGGCTGGTTACCATCTTGGCTGCTTCCTTCTTTATACCTGGATATAATCTAGACACCCATATAAGTCATGACTTATTCTCCAAATGGAAAACAAATTGTAGAGTCTTATACTGCTACAGCTTGTATGAAAAGCACAGGATCAACTAGAAAATAGTATTATTTCCTTGATTTTTTAGAGAAAAACATACCTTATTCTGGAGTCTTTCTTTTTTGTCCAGACACATGTGCATGATTGTGTATAAGAGAGAGAGCCTGCTGGTTTCTGGTTATTGTAGTTTGGTTGACTTGTCAATGCTGGCAATTTTATTTTTAGGATGAGGTCAAAAGGAAATCCTTGATTTGAAAATTCTTAAGCTACTGAATTTGTGCTCAAAATCAGAGGTAAATACATCTTCCATAAAACTCTGGGAGTTCTATACTTCTGTAAGTAAGTACCATAGGCAACATAGATACATGAAAGCTTAACTTGCTAATTTTACTATATTAGAAATGGAATAACAACTTTAAACCCAGGTTTGCCCCAAGCCTTTCAAAGTTATGGTCCTTTGCTCTCAAGTTCACATCTATAATCTTTAGGAATAGTGTCTGTTTTTGAAATATTTTCTGCTATGAAGTATTCTGATTCTCAGACATCAAAATTTGGGTATATAGAGGAGTACATGTGTGTGTTGCTCAACATATACATACATAGTAGATGAAGTCCTTCTGGCATGCACACAGTTCATACACACACACACACACACACACACACACAAGTACCTAGAGGTGTTCTTTTCAACTGTATCCTTTTCTTTACCTGAATCTTATCTTTAAGCCCAGGTAGAGTTCCATATATTTTGCAAGTCTTTCCTAATTTCTCTTAATTTACACTCTATGTCTCTGTTTATGCACACACAATATGCTCTCTCCTTTTCTCATCTTAGCACTTAGTATGCTTTGCTGTGATTGGGTACTGATGGGTAGAGTTGCTACTGAGTGGAGATGCTTTCAAAGATTTTATAACCATTGTAACTTCATATTGTCTAGTAAATAATAGGTGCTCAATAAATATTGCTGAATGGATACAAGGAATAGTTATACAACTCAAACAAACCCATAACATCACTTCCATATACACACTTTCAGAGACATAAAGGTAGATGTAACTATGATATATGCATAGATAAATGATTTATGCACTGCTACCCACCCAGGCCCACCCAGGTACTGTAACATCAAACTCACAAGCAACACACATCCAAACATACATGCATCTCAAGGAATATATTTTCCTTGCACTTGTACTCACAACCTGTGCATGCAAATTGGATTTTCAGCACGTTCTAATCCTTTGTTGACATTTATTAAGACAAAACAGAGGTGGGCAGACAGCCTTTTGGCTGGGTGGATGCATCTTTGCTACGATGTAAGTCAGAAACTGTTGATGCGGAATTAATGCTCACTTTTACGAGTTTATCTTATGTCATAGAGTTGAAAAAAACCTCGGTGTAAATATTCATCATATGGCTTAATTGGTTTGATGTACCGTAGCAACAAGCATAGCGCCAGACGCTTGCTATGGAGGCCTCCGTGTTGTTTCAAAGTCTTTATTATTATGACAGCAAAGTCTTGTTCATTAAAGTTTCACAATCCATTTTCATTAGGTTGAAGCTGAGTCTGTAAATGAACAGTTGCTCTGAAAAATCAAGCCCTCACAGTTCTCGCTGGGGAAGCTGTGCGTCTGTATTAATTATCAGGACGCGGGTGTCGATCGACGATGTTAATTGCACTGATGGCTCGTTATTTGGGGAATTGCCATGCATTTCATGCAGGGATAATAAAAATGAATTTTTAAACAAAGAGACTTAAAATAATATCGAATCTGCAGAGAATACCAACATCAAAGGCGTATCTCAAAGCTTTGAATTTTATCTTTGTGGTCCAAAATGTTAAAGAGGCGCCCGCAATGCAGTTGGTTCCAGTTTGCAGTGAAGGAAAACAAAACAAGAGTTAATTAACTGTTATTACAAACCTTTTCAACTTTAATTTGACTTTCAAATATTAGCATTTATCTATGAACTGTGCTTCTGGGTTTGACAAATTAGTTTTCACAGAACAAGTTTAATTAGGCGTCATTGTGCTTTTATGTCAGTTTTCAGAGCTCCAGACAATGAATGGATTAACTTATTAAAAGTCATCTGTTTAAAAGACTTTGTCGAATGGCAAATGGGTGAGCAAAGTTGCTGGGCTTTGCAAGGAGATGGGGAAAATGATACTGCTGGCTGGGTGTCAAGGGGGCTGTAGATCAGATGAGAAGAGGATTGGCTTCCTTACCCATGGAAACTCACTTTGGAGGCACCTACACCTCTTGGCCTCCTCAGGTGGTAAGGAAACTGTCATCATTATACCAGCACAGCTCTTAGGCAAATGGAGGCCAGAAAGACACTAGTGGTGCTGTATAGGAAGGACATGACACACGGCATGGAGAGAAACTCCATCATAGCATGTAAGGTCTGTTCATATGGCGGCCTACACCTGACAAATCTTATGTTATACGCAGAAGTCAGCAAACTTTTCTGAAAAGGACTATACAGTCTATGTCATAACTGTGCAGCTGCCACTGTGGCGTGAAAGTTGCCAATAGCAATAGGAGTGACTGTGTTCCAATGGAAGCTTATTCACAAAATCAGAACTGGAGACAGTCTTGTTCTTGGCCATCACTGGCTGACTCTGCTCTAGTTGAAAGTCATTGTTGGTCTGCACCAACCAAAAGGAATTCTCTTCTCCACTAATTTTCATCTAAGGACCGCTTTCTAATTCATCAAAACTTTCCTGATTTTCAGCAAAGGCTTACACTATTTCTGTTGGCAGAAGTGTGTGTGTGTTTGTGTGTGTGTGTGTCCATTCCTCAAGGAACTTACATTTAATGGTGGTATTCTTTTTATGGAATCAGCTTTTATAGTGCAAGGGTTTATTTATTTTGACTTGTTGAAAACTAGACTGGAGGTGGGGAAATAAAAAGGAAACTTTACCGCTTTTTTTGTTCTTTTAAAAAAGATATTGGGTCTAGCATTAATCAGTATATGCATCTATGGGAAGAACTCATTTCTTATTACTGCTTTTCCTTATTACTGCTTTCTAATCTCTAGGCAAAGCAGACCATGAAGAGAATAGTCCATTCATTTATTCATCCCCACCATTTTTACTGAGCACCCACCATGGTTCAGGCTGCCTAGGAAACACTGGGGAAATGGTGTACTTTTTGCCTTAGGAGAAGCTATGGCTTATAGATGAGACAGAGCTAGTAAATTTCTATAATTAGAGAGATGTCCAAAATACTTTGAGATCACTAAAAAGTAAGAAAATAAGAAAATTTGTAGGTTTCTCTTTGAGAGAAACCTACAAATATGTGATTTTTAGATGGGTTTTGAAGAATGAATAGAAGTTTTCCAGACAGAGAAGAGAGGGTAAAAAGTATACCAGGTAGGGGGAACAGCATGTGCAACACTCCAGTCGACAAGACATAGTCAAGGCAGAGGCTTGATCAGGGAGTGGAAGTGGAGGCTGGAATTTCTCCTTTCACACACACCAACATGGGTCTTTGCATTTGAGCCTCTCAGAAGTCATCTCCCCACAGATATCCACATGGCTTCTTCCCTTGATTATTGTAACTTTCTCCCCAATGAGTAACTCCTCAAAGAGCACCAAACTTAAAATAGTACCCTTCCCCACTCTGTCTCACTATCCCTTTGCTAGGTTTATTTTGTTCAGTACATTATAAGGTAGTATATTACATATTTAAGTTATATATTGTTTGTGTCTCCCAGCAGGATGGTAAGTTCCATGAAAACAGGACTCAGTCTGTGGTGATTTCATAGACATCCTCAGCAGATGTCTGTGTCAGGCACCGGGAAACAGAGTAGTGCTTGCCCAGAGCTGCACCACCCAGTCCACTCACAGAGCAAGTAGTCACAACAAAATGTGCTAAATACTAGAAGAGGCAATGGCCTCGAATGCCAAGGAGGGAGGCTGTTATTCCACAGTTTGTCATGGAGGTGTCCTAGCCAGGAGGACAGGATTTAAATCTAGTATCCCAGCTTACTTGCCCAGGGACCACAAGGAGCCAAGAGAAAGTGCTCCTGGCTGGGTAGGGATCTGAGTGGTTCTCGCTCTGCTCAGACCTGTTGCATAACATGCTGACATGCCTGCAGGATGGCACCGGGAGCTTCAGTGTGCTCATGGCTACATCCTTAGGGACCCCTCATACAGGCCTGGGAGAAGTCAGGCACATGATTGGGGTGCAGGGGAAGCAAGCAGGGAACAGTACTAAAAGAGGCACTCCCTTTTGGATGCTGGACCTGCACCTGCACATGTGATATGCCATTCACTCTACCACCAGCCTGGGGAATGGTCCAGATGGGATGATGGAGGATGTGCCGGGACCTGTTGGTTCTTGTCCAGAATAAATAGGGGTCTGGAAGAGGGTCTTCTCAGGATCTGCCTAAATTTAGGAAAAATAGGTCAGGGAAACAAGGTATGGAGGAAAGAGAGAAAATGACACAGAACCGATGGGTCCTGCTTCCAGTCTTTGGGACATGGTGGTATTCTGTTTCTCCAACTTCCCATTTTTAGCCTCAAAGTCTCCTCTCTCCTCTTAAGATCCTATATCCCCATGTGTCTAGCCTAATTTTATATTGGGCAGGCAAGAAATGATTTGGGTTCACCTCTGTCCTTACTGGACACCTAATCTGGAGGCCACACACAGTGTCCTGCTTACAGTTCTCCATTCTGCCCACTCCTTCTCCTGGTTCCCCTGCTATGGCCTTGCCCACACTCAAACCTTTGCTTTAGTTTGGTTGGAGGCTCACTCCTGGCTCCCTTGGGATGGGTTACCAGCCTTAGGTCATCTACTCAATTGACCCTGTATATCACTTTCCTTTCCCCAGGACTGTGCATCCCCATATAGCTGCCTTACTTACAATTTCCTATAATGTCTAGTGTCTTCAGATATGGAAGTTCATCTGTCTTAGAGGCCTGGGTTCTTCCAAGATCTACTCACAGTTTCCTGTAGACTTTGCCAACCCTGAGAGGTCATTCTTTATGTTATACACTGGGCATCAAATTACAGACTGTCCATAACACAATGGGGGAAGGGTGAACCTCAGACAGTGTCTTGTGAATGAAATAGAGATAAAGCTATCATTAGGAGTAACTAATTGTGCTGGAGGTGAGTGTCATGGCCTAAGTCAACCAATACTTAAGATTACTTCAAATATGCTCCCTTATTGCCACTTCTCAAGAGGTACCTTCATGAAAACATCAATGATGATTTCATCTTATTCTTATGGGAACCTTTCAAAGATTTTTTTTATCAATATCCCTTTTCATAGATGTGAAAAGTAAGGCCTGGAGAGGTGAAATGGCTGGGACTAAAGAGGTGATAAATTTGTTCATCTGACCCGAAGACCGTGCTCTTTCATGGCTGTCCATGTAGACCGCTTCCTGGAACCCATGGTGGGAGGGGGATTCAGGCCTAAGGCTCTCTAGGGGTGCTGAACACACTGGGCACCTCTGCTTATTACCTTGTCACTCTCTGGAAAGACAATGATAGCTTGGTGCACACATGCAAATGACATCCAGCGTCTCACTGCTGGATCCCCGAGCATAAGCACTTGTTGTTCATTTCTATAAATGTTAACATATCAGGATGTATTTTGACACGCTACTAAGATAAGTGCTAGAGCTGACAATAATAATGTATAATTTATGTCTCTCATATTACCTTCCCATCACTGTGCTTACATTATTACATAAATTAGTTTAATGTATCTGACATTCATCAGATAATTTAAGCATTTGTTCTTTTGTCTCTGTCTCCTGCTCACAGGCTTCTAGACTGGAGATCATGGCACCATTTTGGCACTGATTTACAGGAATGCTAGGAAAGTTATGGAAGACTTTTGTGATGTACAGAAAAGAGATTTACTTTCTGTGTGACTGACTAGGCTATAGGGTGCAGACAGCCCTCATGGAAGGACTCATTTCTGAGCTAAACTACAAAAATGGGCATCAGTTCTTCTCATGGGCACCTCCAGGTAATATGACATGAGAGCTCTTCCCACCAAAGGTGAAGTCTTCTAATTTTTATCTGAGATTGGCCATGTGTCTGGCTTTGGTCAGAGAAGCATGAAGAAGTTTGTGCATACTGATTTGCTTTCTTACTGCTATTGGGAAGATTGTTCTTACTGTTATATAAATGACAGTACAGATCCAAATAGCCTGGTGGGTGAGAGAACCATAGTTCACCTCTCTTGCCACTGCTGATACTCAGTCACTGTCCAGACACAAGCTGACTATAGTGGAGATCCTCAAAGGGACCACCCAGCAGATCTTAGCTCTATTACTGATTCATGGGATTCCTATCTAAATGCATGGTAGTTATTATATGCTAATGAATTTGGAGTGATTTGTGACATTAAACAATGACAACTATAACCCTGAGGTTGATTCACATGAGAGCCCTTCTTGATAGAGAGAAGTTCCTTGATTTCCTGTTGCATCTACTGACTGAATCAGGCACTTATACATATATTACCCACTCTTCACCCTCACGACAGTTATATTATTTTCTGTATGAAGTTTACACAATATTGTTTCAATGTTATAGTCAATAAAATTTGAAATTCCAGTGATTTTGGTTAATTGCCCAAGGATACAAAGCTAGTAAATGAAAGGTAGGATTCAAATTCAAAGTTTGATCTACCCTGATTATTTACTGGGTTATTTAAAAGAAGGAGACACATTTGAAATGATTCATTTGGTGTTTGTACTTTTGTTCTGGTGAGGAACATCCGTGTAACAACGCTTAAGTATTTGATGAGATAGTGCAAGAGACCCAAGTGCTGTTTCGGCCTTTTGCAAGACTTCTCCACCGAGTTACCTCACTAATTAATGAACCTAGGCTTACAAAGTCAATATTAAGGCTCTTTTTTCTAGATGAAGTAAGAAGATTTAGAGAGGCTAATGAATGTGGCTAAAGTAAGCAGAGCCATGACTTGAGATCAAAACTCCTGAGTCCAAATCCCAAGTCTGCTTCTCTAAGCCAGGCCATCTCCCCTCCTGATTGCCCCACTGGGACCTCACACTCAATGCTTTAATCCCCATGACCTTATCATTAACTAAGATGAAGACAATAGAATCAAGGGTACTTCCTGTGTGCAGGTCCCTGTATTAACCCTGGTAGGTTGCAGAGACAAATATGAATTAGTTCTTCCCGTCAGAGGGCCCACTCTCTGCCTGAAGAGGCAACATTCCACAGAGTGCTATGTCTGGGTTTGTGCAGAGCTGATGTGTAGTGGAGTCTTCGCATGTTCTGGTGAATTGATGCCTTCATGTCAAGTCATGCTAACACTTGTCGGCTTGAATCAATCAACGTGTCTGTTTTCACCATCAATGACTGTAACCTGCGGGTTGCCTATGGGACTTCTCTAAAGTGCAAAGCTTTGTTTTCATGTTCACAAGTGCTAAGAAGTAGCTGAATATTTACAACCAAAATGTTTGATATTGGTGAAGATCTGGAGATTTGATAGCCTTTATAAATTGATACAAATTTTTCTGGAGGGCAATTTGGATTAGGTAGCAAAACTCTTCCATACATAGTTATATATTTGATTCTCAAATTCTAGATATTTCTTCTAGAAAATTATCTACCATTAAGATGTGTATAGGTTTAGCTAAAATATTTTTTATGATGACAACATTTAATTGAAAACAGCTTAAATATTCAATAATAGATACTGATTAAATAAAAATATAATCCACACGTTGTACATTGCATATTAATCATTGAAATAAAATATGCAGTAGATAACTAATAAGAGAGCATGATAAGAAAAGGCAGATCATAAAAATAGTATTGTAGTATGAAATTCATCATCATGAAAACAAACTATATTTAAAAATTCTAGAAGGTTAGATATTAAAATATTAACAATGGTTCTTCTGGAGAGATTAAGACTTAAGGGAGATTTCTTATTTATGTATGTTAATTAGCATTTTTCCCATTTTCTTCATTAAATGCATATGCTTTCATGGTAAAACACAAATGAGAATAAGAGCCTTAGAAACAGCACTCAGAAATTTAAATAAAATTTTCATATCTGCTTATCAAAACCTGAAAATCTGTGTGATGCTCAGGCTCTAATATTGAATTAGGCAGAAGAGTAGTTGCAGAATTTAAGAAGGAAGGAATCAGAAATACTATCATGACTTGTGTACACATATCCCATCCTTCCCCCTCTGACCATAAAGATATCTACGCGCCTTACTCACAGAGCTCATGTTGTTTCTTAGTGTGTTCTGAAGCATATCTCACCTACTATTATTTGAGTATGATATATTTTTTGCCATTTAAATTCCACAGATGAGTTAAACCATCCAGTATCAGTTTGTCAGTTTTTGATTTATTTCACTTGACATAATCACCTTGAGGTTCAGCCATTTTATCTCACTACTTCATTTTCATGGCCGTGTAGTACTCCATTGGATATGTATTCCACATTTTTTGATATTTGTCTGTTGAAGTACACTTAGGTTGGTTTCATAAATAATAGGAATAAATCTCAAACTATGAAAAAGACAATAATGATCACCAGAGGGAATGGGGAGAGGGGATATAAGGGAGGCAGATGGGGTATGCTATGGGTGGTTTGGTGGAGGGAACTAAAAATAAAAAAGTAAAATTAATTAAAAATATCTAGCCATTATTCATTACAAAGAGGGAAGGTTTTGGTAGAAAGATATGTGTGCAAATCCTAATCTCTTCCTACTTAAGTGATATTGAACTATCTCTTAAGTAGGAAGAGAGTCACATCACTTCTTTGAGCCAACCAGTTTTGTCAATGAGGTGTGTATATGCAACCTCACTGGCATCAATACTGAGGGGATTAGGCATACTATATTTAAAGTGTCAGAGTACTTGTCATAGAGTTGGTGCTTAGTACACTATTGTGATTGTATTGGTGCTGTTTTGGTATTGTTGTTGCATAAAGGAACCAGAGAGCATAGATACTAGCCACCTTATTCTGCTGGACAAATTGAATCAGTGTTAGAAATGGACATTCATGGGGTCCAAGGGCAGTAAGGGGATGCTGGTTGGTTTTTGAGTCTAGAATATACCTCCTTTTAGGCAGAGGCATTTTAAGTCTCTCCCAGGGCTCAACCCAAAGCATCTCCATTCCTGTGAAATAGAGTATTTCCTTTTACAGATAAAAGGAAGTTATCTTGCATGTGTAGGAAAGTGCTTCATTGGCTCCTGTTATAAACATGATCTAACTGAGAAGGGGGCCTGGTATGCCCTCTGTATCCCTGTGCTGATTGATGGCTATATTAGCAGCTATTCTTGACATCCTCCCCTAACCATGGAACCCAGGCACAGACTTAGGGGACCTTTTCAATAGTGCATTTTGTACTGTACTGCTCTGGCCAACTGAGCAGAGGTGGCAAACAAGATGAAACCCACTTGTCTTTCTTGAATGAAAAGTAGGTAACAACAAGAGGGCTGGGGCTGAAGGTTTATCTATTTTATTTTTTCAATCTGCATCTGGAGGATTATAAGATTTTTTCTTCATTGGGGTCTCTTTTTCTTCATTGGTTCAATGATTTGCTGGTAATTGATCAGGGCTGGTGATAGGTTTGCTTTCATGTAGATACTTTGATGAATTAGTGTCTCTACAAATAGTATTTTGTGCAAAATGCTACATTGAGACTTGGTTAGTAGGACTGCTGTAATGGATTGGTGTTGTTCCCCACTTGTGGAATGGCTTGTGGCAGGGGCAGGTATGCCAGGTGTTTGCTATTCCTTCAGATTACATGCCATATAGTAGTTGAGAATATCTACTTTTCCTGGAATCTGGGGCTGAAAGAGGAAGAGACTGGTTCCAATGAGTCTGTGGCACGTCAGCAAGCACTAAGACCTGGGGCTGGACTCCTTGTCTGGGAATTATTCCACAGCTCAAACCCAGTGAATCTCTGGGCAGTTTGAGAGTTGCTCAAGAGGAAACCCCAGTCCTCAGGGAAAGGACCTTGTGAGTACTTCCTTCCCTGGGACTAAGGTTGGCTGCCCCCAGGTTACTATCCTCTGCTGGAAATCCCTGACTGAAAGTGGCTCTATCTGAGGGTCAGGCTTCTCCTGGTTTCTCTCTGGGTCCTTCCCAAAAGGCTTGGGCAAGTAAGTGATTAGATTCCAAACCTTCCCCCCTGGGGTGGAATTAGGGGGTGGGTAGCATTTCCCAGAGTAGGGTTTTGGCTAAGCAGGGGGCTCAGCTAAGAGCGACAGGGAAGCAGCAGGGGCTCCTTAAATATGCAGAGGGAGCAGCTGCCTTTGATCTCTCCAGCGGCAGAAGCAGTCACTCCCTGCTGAGGTGGAGTGTGCATATGTGCCTGAGGGTGGCCTGTGTGTGTGGGTTCACATGTAAATGAAGGCAGACTGGACCTTATCATGCTAAGGGAGCACGTATGTGTGTATATACAGGCACCACTATAGGTTCATGGGTGTGCACATATTTGTGTGTGCACATGTCTGCATACGGGAATACCATTATCTGTGCATGACTTTTAGCACTCCATGTGGTTTGTTGGACTGACCACAGATCAGCACCTTAGTTCACCTGAGCTATCTCTATTACACAGTTATAGCATCTGCCCAGCAATCTCCATTTGGGACAATTTGTTCATATTGCCACTCCCTCCCTACTCATACCATCATTGCTTGAACCACCATAACACTGACTGGTCCTGCCTTCTGGCCCAATTTTGTTGGTTACAGGATAGGTAAATTTCAGTACTCACTCAACTGGCAGGTGTGTGGTAGGTTGTAGTACCATCTGGACCTTTCATACTTCCTTTCCTCCCTGAGATCCCAAGTGGTCAAATGACTTCCTTAGGTCAACGAGGTGAGGGCCCAGGAGATATACAGCCCACTTGAGCATGAACTCTAAAAACCCCTGCCAAGCTTGTCACCTCTTCTCCTTTTCTTTGGCTATGAAATAATATTTTGATAAATGTTTTGTCATCATGAGCCCAGGAAGATGACATGGAGTGGAACCATAACCCCCGCCCAGGAGGATGATTGTAACCTAGTGAAAATTAAACCTCGTGGGAATAAATCATAGTGAATTTAGGATTTACTTTTGTTTGCTTGTTTGTTTTTGTTGCTCCAATATAACTAAACATGTGGGTATTGGGATCAATTACCATCTTCCTTGCACTTTTGGTCTTAGAACCAAAAAGCACTTGTAATTTCTTTTTACTGTCATCTGTGATCAGGAGATCAGTGGATGCGTAGTCACATTTCCCATGCATGGATACAGGCTATATTCCTCACATTTACTTTTACTGTCTAGCCAACAGAGAAAGAAAAAGAGAGCAAAGTGCATCAGGAACTTGATAACATCAATGACTCTGAGTGGTGTGATTCCTGAGGTCAGCTGTCTCCTTGCTCAGCGCCAGTTTCATGATACCTATCTTACTTTTCTTCTATAAACAATAAATTCCCTTTTGAAAAAATGGCATTGTGATCTGGATTTCTGTGACTTGCACCATGATTCTCATGTAATAAGTATTCTACTATGTGACTATATATATATTTATTTATGTATGTATTCCACTCTTTGGTGTTGGCAAGTATTCACATGTGTGCTCACATTCCTGTGTGTCTCTGCATCTTTCTGTGTCTGTGTGTCCCAGTAATTCTAGGGAGTTTTATGGATATATATATATATATATATATATATATATATATATATATATATATATATATTTGAGGCTCTGTCTTGCTATGTTGCCCGGGGTAGTCCCAACCCAGCAGATTCAAGCAATCCCCAGCCTCAGTCTCCCAGGTAGCTGGGACTACAGGCACCTGCCTCCACACCCAGCTGCTTTTTCAAGACCAGGTCTAGCTATGTTGCCTGGGGTAGTCTCGAACCCACGAACTCAAGCAATCCCCAGCCTCTTTGCCTCCCAGTGCTTGGATTATAGGCATGTACCACCACACCTGGCTTAGTATTATGGGTATATTTATGACTTACAAATCTATGAATGTGTTTGTCTGGCACATAATAGGTATTCAATAAATATTTTTCCATTAGGCTAACTGTACCACAACAGAATGTATAGTTTTTGCTGTACTACCAGGGAGGTAGAAAGAATCATGGAGAGCGGAGGGTTAATGACAATGGCAGTGTTCTACTGGGAAAATGCTGTCTGCCCTTGGACATGCAGAATTCAAGCATGACTTCTTGTCTCATACTTCCATTCCTCTCCAGGCTTCACATTCTGACTTTGTAGGTTGTCCCTTTGGCTCCTTTCTAATTGATCTTCATCCAAACTTCATCCCTTTGCAGGAAAAAATAAATCCCCTTAGTTCACTCAGTTTGCCTTGGATAGGACCATGACAATCACTGTGGAGGTCCAGGAAAAATCAGGTCCCAGGAATCATTCCTGGAAGGATCACTTAGTTCCAGAGTCAGTATGACCGACACCATCACTCCAAACCACATGTTGAAGTGCTGGACCCAGTATTCACTGTTGTAATGGAATTTTAATCAACAGTTCCTGCATTTGACTTTGGCAGTTTTATGATTAGGTCGTTTGACAGAGACTTGGGACTTGATTTCTGCTATTTGCACTTTATTGTCATGTGTTAGGAAAGTATTTTGAATTGGTGAGGTGGAAAGATTGAAGAGACAGCAGTGAAGAGCAGTGAAGGTGAAAGGGTGAGCTTGCTACAGAGAAGGGAAGCAGCCACACTTGGCTTTCTGAGTGAAAACCTGGGACTCCTGGGGTTTGAAGGAAGTTTAAAGATCAGTGGGTCACACTCCACCTCAGTGCTTACGCTCCCTCTATAAACTTCTGTGATGGCTATGACTGTTGAGCACCTGCCCACCTCATGGGAAGTTGTTCTAATGAGGTTGGGTAGGTCTCAGGGAATGGAGACTCACTGAGACAGCTCACCTCACCTCTCCTCTCTCTTACAGCTGAAAAGAGGGTTTGTTTCTGGCACCTAAAAGGTAGAGACTGGGGATGCTACTTAATGTACAGAACATAACTCTGCCCCAGGAAATTATGTTAATAGCGCTACTGCTGAGAAACCCTGATCTGGAGGGATCCTGCAAAGTCTCTCTAAAGAAGAGTTATTGAGTTGAGTTCATCAGTTTAAAGACTGGGGTTGGGACGGACCTTCCAGGAAAAGAACCAACATCTTCAAACAATTAGACATGGAAATGAGGGCAAAAAAGCAAATGCAAGCACCCTGGTGGGGAGGGAAAGAAAGGAACATCTGAAAGATTTGGATTGTTCAGGAGTAGTATACCTTGGCAGGAATATGAGGCTTAAGGTAGGAGTTGCTAAGGGGAGAAGACAAGTCCATGGTAATTTGTTATCTGAGAGGAATCTTTCTCTTTCAGGATAAAGGGAGTTGGTGTATGGTTTGGACTCTCACACAATAGTCTTTGTAGGGGACTTCTATTGCTTCAGGAAAGGACTGTGTGACATCAGGATATTCAGAAGTCCTATTCCCAAGAGACACAGCCAGTACAATCAGGGGGGATACGAAGGGAGCTTTGACATGAATACGTTTGACACTAAACACAACTCCTTTTCTTGAGATGATAATCTTGGTCATTTTCTGAATGTTTGAGAATTTCTCAAATCTAAATTTCCTCCACAGGGGTTTCTGGGAGCTCCACCCAGCCCCTTGTTCAGTGACTATCCTCCTGGGTCTTCTGGAAATTTAAAGATGTATCTGCAAGTAACCATTTTTCAGAAGAGTGAGAAGAACGTAGGATGTGAGCTCTCTAAAGTGACCAGATAAGGGGTCTCCTCTGGGTCCCAAGAGTTAGGTGGGTCTCGAGGTTCCTTTACTGAGGATGCTGGTCTAGATTGAAGAGGATCATGAGGTCAGAGCACCACATCTAGCTTCCCTCTTCCATTTTCTCTAGCTTTTTTTTTTGTTTGCATCATTTTCTCCCTTTTCATCATCTCCATGCTTCTTTATTGAAAGTGAGTTGAAGTCAAGTCATGAATGCTAAGTTAAAAAAGTGGATTTCATGCTAAATTTGTTAGTTCCTTCAGAAAACACTCAACTTCCAGCTCCCACAACAGTTACACAGTGAATAAGTGCTCAAGAATTACTTGTGTGATGCATGTGAAGAACTAAACTTAGTTTTAGTTTGAAAGCCATTTCCTTGGAGAAGCCTCGTTCTGATCATCAATGGACAATCGATCTCCATTTGGAATAGACCTCTGAATCCTGAACTGACTTAGCGCTTAAAGATGGATCATTTCATTTCCTTTCATTTCCTTTCCATTTCATTTCACAATGCTTATAAATATCAGGAATTATATTTTAAAATGTTCTGTATGTATGTTGTGGACTATGTCCCCTACCGGAATGTAAGCCATGGGAAATTGGGAAATTCTTCTCATTCATCTGGTCTCCCTAGTACCTGGGAAGATGTCAGGTATACAATGGGTCTGCACTCTCACATATTTAATAAATACTGGCTATCTTCTTTGGTTCAGCTCTATGATAAGTACAGTGATGAACAAAGTTCATCACTGATGGTAAGTTCAGTGATGAACAAAACATGGTTCCTGAACTGAAGACTCTCTCTGTGATCTAGAATATGCTTGGTTATTTTCAGAAGCCACACAATTGGCACTCTGCATGAGGTTGACTGATGTTCCATCATGGAGAGAGTATCAGTGTAACCACTAATTGGTATAACAAACAATCTTGAAATATCAATATATAACCCAATAAAGATTCAATTTTTCTCCCATTATGGTTCAGTGTGGGCCAGGCAGTTCGTTAACAAATATTACCTCACTTGGTAATTTAGAGTATCTTTGTATCCATTTTCCATTGCAATAGATACTTACAAAAAGTGGGAGGATGGTGAGAAGTCACAAGGAGGGTATTTTATAGGCCACACTGAAAGTGGTATAGTTGTTGGTCTATACTTCATGCGCTAGAACCCAGTCACACAAGCCCTCCTATCGGCCAAGGGCTGGAAATGTTATCTATCCCTGTGTACACAAGGCAAAGAAGTGAATTTGGGGCCCCTACAGCTTTCTGTTTATATCATAGGAAGAATGGAAGGGAGAGATTGTGGAGTAAGTAGGAAGATCATTCAAAGAATTCAGGAAAAACAATACCAAACAATAACATTAGGTCATCAGAGGTAAGAGATTATCACACCCAGAAGTGGACGAAATTATTATCAAACCCACAAGTTACAAAATAATGCACTATCTCCATGTGTTGTTTGGTAAAATTGCCATGAAATTTGGCATGAGGGGTGTCTCAGACACTGCTCTCACATCACCATCAGAAGTTATTCCAAGAGAGGCTTGTCTTCTGCTCTATGGTTTTTGCTTGTGAAGCAAAGTGAGAAGTTTCTCTTTTATTGGTGGCCAACCTGGAGTGTGGGCAAAGGGTAAGAATTTACTTAAAGATTGCTTAGATTTTTTTTTCTGGGATACTTTTATTGTTTGTATTTTATGTAAAACTTTCACCAAAATGAAGGTGTCCATCATGTACCCAATTCCACATTAGATTCTCTGGGCAAAGCTATGAGTCTGGCTCTCAAGTAACTTTTTTTTTCAGGGAGCCTCAAGTGATTTGTGACACAATTTTGGAGCCTAGAGGCACCAAACTCTTGAGATTCAGGAGCTAAGTGGTGTGTGGGTTCCAAGCAGGTGAGATAAATATAGACAGGTGTGGATGGAAATGTTTCTGAGGGAGGTGGCATTCGAAAGCCACCATTGTCTTGGGCGCTTGCCTGTTTCAAGGGCTGAGAATATACTTTTGAGTCACCTGAGCCCAGGCATGGAGCTAGATACTGTCCTTACTAACTCTATCTAACACTATGAGATAGGCAGCATCATGGTACCCATTTTACAGGTGAAGAAACTGAGACATAGAGGTTAAGTGACCAGCCCACAATCGCATAGAAAGTGAAGGGACTGAGCTGGGATTCAGACTTCCTGCATGTGAATCCCAGCTCAGTCCCTTCACTTTCTATGTGATTGTGGGCTGCCTATCTTGTAGTGTTACAGGGAGTAGTAAATCATTTATATGGATAAAAGTAAAAGTGCTATATAAGTTGGAGCTATTATTATCACTATTAGAAAATTAATTATTTTACCTCCATACCGGTCATCTCTACACTTAAAATTAGTGTTGTTTCCTTCCTGGGAGATCCACAGGATGATTTAGACACATGCAGTCATTTTATTTGTGTGTGTGCACCTGCACACCCATATATGTGCGTGATGGGAAGTGGTGGCCCGATTGATGGTACTTTCTCACATTGTGACAGTGACACATGCATTTTCAATTAAATTGAGTTCCCATTTCACTGTACTCATTTGGCAGCAACCACAAGTTCATGAAAAAGAAAGAGAAGAGAAGAGGATGGTGTAGAAATGGGGATGGGGTGGGACAGCCAGAGAATCAATTTACAGTTTGTAGAGATGAGTGTTGACGCCTTCCTTTTGTAAAAAACTTAATGCATTGGGGTCCTTCTTACTTCTGAATCCAACAGCTCTAGCAGTCATTCACTAAGTGCTCACTAGGTGTACAGTATGTTGCTTAGTGTTTTATAAATGCATCATCTCATTAACTTTTCATAACAGCCTCATGAGTATTTCAGTGGTCAGTACCAGTTGAAAAGAGTTTTAAGTGATTAACTGACCTGAGGTCACATGGCCAGTATATTATGGAGTCAAAAGTAAAACACAAGTATTTCTGGCTGCAAAAGGTCATAGTGTCTTCAGGGGCCAATGTTCAGACCAGGCATGCCAGGATGGTGGCACAAGAAGCTGAAAGTCACTATCTTTTCTGATGTGTGGGTCCTCAGCTCTCATGGCTCTGAAATAATTCCTCTGTCACAGCACAGCTCTTCTCAAAGAGAAGGTACTACATAGTTACAAAAGAAGGGAGGAGGGAAAAAGATATGACTATGGACTTCTTAGAATGTGTGTCAATTTGATTGAAATATAAAGGAAAATAAAACTAAACCTTAAAAAGGCACACAATCTTAGGAATAAAGTGAAGTGTGTGCATAACACCCAATGTGGCAGAAGAGACAGAGTGATACAAGTCAGAGGAAAGGTTTATTAGAAATTATCAAATCCCACTTTCTGAGAATCTACCGAAAAGACAGTAAAATTAGAAAAGACACCTGTACTCATATGGTTATTGCAACACTATAGTAGCCATGATATGGAAACAACCCAAATGCCACAAAACAGGTGAATAGATCAGAAAGTTGTGGTATATGTACACAATGGACTACTATTGCACAATCAAAAAAGACAAATTTTATGATAACATGGATGGACCTAGAAGGAATGATCCTAGCAGAAATAAGCCAGAAAGGAAAAGAGAAATACTGGATGATTCCACTTGTGTGCAGGATATAGAGAAAGCAAAGAAACAAAAGGACAAATAAAGCTTACAACTAACAAACAATCAGTAGAACTGAAGCATAGAGCAAGGGCAGGAGATTCAATCGGGACAGGGATGAGCACAAGAGATTAAGATGATAGTTTAAGATGATATTAAGATGATAGCTTTCCCACCACTTTGTGGTGGTAGACAGTGATGTAAAAAATATATACATGTGCAATCAAATAAAAATAATTAAAAAGAAAAAAGAGAAAAGAACCTCAAAAAAGAAAGAAGAAAGAAGGAAAAGGAAGGAAAAAATACCCCACAATTATGAAATTTTTATCTCCTAGTAAAAACTTCTGAGAAATACTTTGCTGTTCCGTGTATATGTATGTGTGTATATATAGTGTGTCTGTATGCTTGTGTGTGCGTAAATTTAGAAATATATTTATATATCACTCCAGCAGTTAGCTAAGGTGGTTGAGTTTAGATTTCCCTTTCCTCAGGAAGCATCTTAACAATTATTTAATAATAATTAAAAAACTCCCATCCAATTGTCCAATAGGAGAAGCTGGGAGGTACTGCTTTGGAATGGTTAGCTGGGCTCATCCCTAGTGAAAAATGGTCTAAGGGGGAAATTTCCTAGTGTGTAAAACTGAAAAGCAGAACTCAGTACAGTATATAATCCTAACAATGCTGTATGAAAATGCAGTAAAAATAGAGTCAATTATACACTGTCAAAGCTTTTCTCTAAACAGCTGCCTAACAGAATATGACAATTTTTCCTACAATGTAGTAAAAAATAAAAAAAAAAGTTCTCTCACAATGCCAACTACACAGGGCCGAATTCATTAACACTTTATTACCTTAAACTCCATTGTGAAAGAAAAATAATATGACGCAACTTGTCACTTTTTTCTTTTCACGGTTTTGTTAGCATGACACATTACGATTTGGGCGCCTGCTACAGTGTTGTGATCTACATTTAATGATCTTAACAGGGACTTCGAAAGACATTGTTCCCTTCTCTTGAGCTCTCCCTGAGTGGGGTGTTACATGAACAGTGAGACCCAATTATATCATAGTGTAATTTACAAAGGAGAAAAAAAAGTTCTTTTCATGGCTGTGTTCCCCAAGGAGACTAGGAGTATTGTAGCAGTTTCTTGGCTCTGCTTTACAACAATATAATTAGCTATAATCTGAGCATTTGCATATAGTACATAGAGCAGGAGTAATTCTCTGCTTGCTGGGTTAGGATGGAAAATGATTTTTTACAAGGCAGTTATTCCACTACACCTACTTTTACTTAGCACATTTGTATCTATGATATGGTGGTTGATTATCTCAAATGGAAATTGTCATTCTCAATATGAAACAAAAACCGAGGAAATCGATCATACGGAAAGGTATTTTTTTTTAATCAACAGAATTTAGTTGAGGGTCTACTAATGGACTCATGACTGAATCATGAACTTAAAAGGTCTTAGACCTTTTAGACAAAACTCTGAACTTTATTTTAGTTCAAAGATTATTTGGCTTTGTGGTTAGGCTCACTTTTCACATACCTCATGATTATATACTTGGGGATGTCAAGTCTTTCAGTACCATCATATCTGAAGTTTCTATTCTTGGCATAGGTCTTTGCTTCTGTAAACAAACACATAAGAATACATTAGGGGATTAAGAAACAGAAAGGAGAGTTTATTAGTTTGCTATCTCCTGTGGTACACTATTCACTTTCTTTCATGCTCTTTCTCAATCTTAACCTTCAAATTTAGTGACTGATAACTACTTCCATAAAATAGACCCATTAAATATTTCATTGTTTGATTTCACCCTGGGGAATATGCATATATAGCTCCAAAACATAAAGCAGAAATATTGGAGTAAAAAATGATCCTTGATAATCTTATGGAATCACACTCAAAAAAAGTTGGAAAATTTCATTATTGAAAAAACAATGGAAATTGAGTCAATTGAGAGTATAGTAGATTGATTGCAGTTTCTCAGGAAATACCCTTACTGTGAGTGGAACATGTTTAAGTTGAAGTTATTTTTTCTTCACATTCCTATATCCTCCTCTCTCTTTCTCTCCATTCCATTGGAAAAGAATGAATATAATTGACAATAAGCAAGACCTTCAATCACTCCCACTAGAATATAAGCACCACCAGAATATTCAGCACTAGCACAGTACCTAACACATAGTAGGCATTCAGTGGGCATCTATATGAAGAATGACTGAGGACTTTCCTAATCTTTTAAACTTCAGCTGCATAAATAAACAAGGAAGACTGTGGTGGGTGTTAAGCCCAATGGCCTTATAAAACAACTCCATCTCACTACGTTGAAAATTCAAAAGATAGAAGGGATAAATTGCTGATATTTCTCTAAAGTCAGATTCATTTTCTCATTGCAGGTTTGGGGATATGAAATTCTATGTTTTTGAAATGGACAGGAGCTAAGTTTTGGCCTTCCAAACTACACTTGTATATTGGGGCTCTTGGTCTTAGAGAAATATAAAATGTTAATACTGCAAGGTTTCTTTGAGACAATATTGGCCAGAACTTCACCTTCACAAATAGATGTTAGGAAGTTTCTTTGACCCCCAAAAGCTTATACGATGGAGACTTAATCCCCCATACTACAGAATGTAACCAACATTATAAGAGTCCTAAGCAAATCAAGTAAGAAAGGAGTAATTTAAGATGCGTATTAATCCAATATGACAGGTATCCTTACAAAAAGAGCAAATTTGTATCTAGAGACACTGACAGAAGGTAGAAGATGTAAAACAACCTTTACAAGCTAAGGAGGGAGACCTAGAACAAATCCTTTCTTCACAGACTTCAGAAGGAACCAACCCAACTCTCATGTTGACTTTGGATTTATAGCATATAAAACTGTTAGATACTAAATTTCTATTGTTTAAGTACCCCATTAGTGTATTTTATTGTGGTAAAACTCTTACAAACTAACACAATGAGTAAACTGAGGCCCAAATCTAGACTAGTATGTAGTCTCTCATGTAGTTAGGCAACATGATTGATGATTTGGGCAGGCCAGGCTAGATTAATAAGAAGAGTCTCAGAACCAGAGGCTAATTTTAGGAGATCCTTTGGTCTTCTCCATGTCTGATCCTTTCTTCAAAGAACCAAGCCTTCCTACTGTGATTCTGTTTTTCACTCAACCAACAAGCTTTCAGAGTATGAGTGAATTCTTGTTACTACCAAATATTAGATACTTGTTAGATTTACTTTCCTAATTCTTTTTCAGTGGATGTTTTGAATGCAATAAGAGAAGAGGACAGAGAATAAAGAATGTGGGAAGCAATGCAAGGAAATATAAGTTAAGACTTTTCATGTTTTAAACCAATGGCACTGAACGATGGAGCGAGAGAGGACTAGGGGAAGAGGGCGGGGAAGGCAGAGGGCACAAAAGAGCAGGATGGTTAACAAGTGTTAGGGAAATGGGAAAACCCTGGAGTACACAATAATGTAATATATGTATAAATACACACACATATATATACAAAATTAAAAAATATAAATTAAAAAAATCAGTCAATACAGAGATAGTTAACATTCTCTGTGGACATCTCTTCTATCCTATTCCCCATTATACATTCCCAGCATAATAATCAGTACAATGGATTTGATGTTTTATCACTTCTATGGTATTTGAAACTTGTAAATCATACATATGATAAATAATATATAATTTTGCATGGTTTATAATTTTGTGATTATGGTATTGTAATATGTATACCTATCTGTAACTTGTTTTCTTCCCACAAAAAATAAATTTTTTTCAAGTTTTACACAGCAAACTTTAATTTTTCTAACCTTTTACTTTGCAGTGATTTTAATTTTGTAGGTAAATATCAATAATCATGTGTTAGGAGTTACATGTGGAATGAAGAAGAAATTGAGATGGAAGGGATTGATAGCGATCTGTGAGGCTAGCCTACAGAATGGGGATCCTGGGAAGTATGTCCAGGTCCAACTTTAATGAAGTTGAGAAGCTCCTTATCTACCCCAGCAAGAAAATTTTACAATGTCATGAGAATATAGAAAAGTGTATATGACATGCAGCAGGTAGGATGTGAGGATGCTTGATAACAGGGGAATTTATCTTTGGGGACAACAGTATTACTAATAGGTCATATGTCTCTTGGGACATTCCAAAGAGGTTAGGAAACTAGATTACAGGTGAGAGAAGTGCTGTTGCCCACCCTTTAGTATGCCAGCGGGGACTAGAGAGATATGAGGTGTTCCGTTTATCTGAAGCTCCATGTCTTTACTTGCTTTCATGCTCCACAATCATGAAAGGGTTCCTATAGTTCTGCAACCCAATTTTCAACATGTGGCATGGTTTACTTGTAATCTGCAATTGTTATATAACTGACAAAATTTATTGTTATGTATATTTTATATAGGCTTTCTTCCTAAACATTTTAGTGTGCTTTTCATAAGAAGTGTATTTCCTTTTGCAACCACAATACAATTATCAAAATCAAGAAATTCTAACATAGATACTATAGATAGAAATTGTTCAAATTTTACCAAATATCATAATAATGCCTTTAATAACCCTCTCTAACATTTTTTTTTATGACTCAGGATCCAATTCAGGATCACACAATTGCATTTCATTTTCACAGTCATTATTCTCCTTTTATATAATCTGAAGATTTTTAAGCACGATGTCATCCATTTTGCATATTATCCCTTACTTGGAATGTCTGATATTTTCTCATGATTAGATATAAGTTGTATATTTCTGGCACAAAATCCCCAAAGTTCTGGTGCATTCTTCTTAGTATGTTGCACCTGATGTTAGTGTGACTCATTCATTGACTTTCTCTTCCCCACCACATACTGGTATTTAGCCAAAACCTCAGAGTGATTAAAGTATAACTAAGGATAGCTTTTGAAGAAACATTCATTTCTTCATCCATTTACTCCATCACTCAGAAATTTAGTCTCCAGAACACCTTATTTGGTAGTACCCTTTTGGAGGTTAGATTTATTAGGTGTTACTTAGTTTCACTGGTTTTCAAAAACCATTCATGGAATGACTGGAAATCAGAACCCTTTTAATGAATTTTTGAAAGGATATTTCTAAATACAGATGTCCAAAAACAAACCGTAAAATTACTTCCATTCCTCATCTAAGTCAAGGAGCAAAGCAAGCTATTTACCTAAACAGTGATTGTCTTTGAGTTGTCATGAATAACTTTTTTCTTGACTATTTATTCTGTTTCTTATGGGTCCAGTACATCTCGATGTAACTGAATCTGAAGTTGTTGAGAAAAAATTGTGGATGAAAAATGTTTGTAGCTACAGAAATGGTCCTCATTAATATAACATATTCTACTTGTTGGGAAAGGACTGCTGATGTTGGATTTTAGCTGCACAGTCCACAATAAAATGCCTGCAAAGAGCAAAGATGAAAAGTATGATTTTTCTTCTACTAGCACATCTTCCCAAAGAGTAATGAATAAATGGATTGCTACTGTGTGGGCATACTGGTGTCCCATTCTGTGGGGTCATTTGATGTAACCTGATGAGCTGAAAACTCTGGACTGATTTCTTTCAACCACTATAAGTCTTGTGAATTTAGCCAAGATTTTACTTGCAATCGTTTTCTACACCTACTATGAAGAAGAAAAGACTAAAAACCAATGTTCTCATCTGTTTTATTTTATCCCTATATGAAGGCAGATTTCTGGAAGATAGGATCCAGTCTTACTCATTTCTCTTCTGCAATGTGTAGATAAGGGCCATGCATATCATAGCTGCTCATCATATATTTATTGCATCAAAATTCTTATGTATCTGCTTCTCACAGACATTGTGAGAAGAACTGTGATGGTGAAGCAATGAGAGAAGCAACTGTTTGAGGGGCACTTTTTCAACAGTTGTTGACTTAGAGGACAGAGAGTCTTTTAGCGCAGCTTAAAGGACACCTTGAATCTAAAATAGAACAAATGACAAAGTGGTGAAAGAAGAGACACATAACACATTTCTGGAGAAAGAGAGTGAACTTGATCCCTGACAGGATTAGCAGGTTAATTAAAGAATCCATCTTGATGTTGCTGGCACATCTTCAATTCATACTGACATTAACTCAAGGCAAAGGCCCCCATCTATCTTTCCCACCAGCTGCCATTGAACTTAAATGTTGCCAGTCAATTTTTAAGGATCTTCTTAAACATGTATAATTCTATCTAAGTAGAAACTTGGTCTGGGAGAGGAGATACATCAGCATATGGTTTATCAAGAGTAGGGGGTCTGGTTAACTCTGCCTGTGATTAGTGGGTATAATGGGAAACAAGAAGTTTAAATATGGTGAGAGAATGAACTTGAACATGCACCTATGATGTATCTGACACAGTGCTAGGATCATCACGCATCTTATTTCCCTGGATGTACTGGTCAAAAGTAGCTACTGTCAGACAAGTTTGATTTCAAATTTCAACTCTGCTATATTCAGGTTGGATAATCCAAAGTAGGTTACTTTTGAGTAAACCTTGGTTTCCTTCTATATGAAAAAGGACAATAATACCATTGTGTTAGCTTTCCTGGGCAACCATGACAAATTTTGATGACTCAAAACAGTAGACAAATACTCCCTCATAGTTCTGGAACCAGAAATTTAAAATCAAGGCATCAACAGAAACAAATTCCTCTTAAAATCTCTAGAGGAGAATTCTCCTTTGTCTGTTCTATCTTCTT
>PVHY01005797.1:21901-80005 GCA_004024945.1 Uropsilus gracilis | reverse complement strand
TTTTTTTTTTTTGAGACTGGGTCTCGCTATTTTTGCCTGTGGAACCGCAGGCTCTCGTTGCCCGGGGTACCACGGACTCAAGCAATCCCCAGCCTCAGCTTCCCAGGTAGCTGGGCTTATAGGCGCACGCCACCACGCCCAGCTATTTTTTGGAACTAGGTCTCGTTACTGGCCCCAGGCGGGACTCGAACCGCGATCCCTAGCCCCGGCCGCTTCATAGGCTGAAGCTTACAAGCACGAGCCACCATGCCCGGCCTCCTCTTGTTGAAGTTTGGCAAAATAGGGTCATGTGTGTTTTTTTTTTAAATGGCTTTGGCCTTATCAAGATACTTTTCCACAAATTAATTGAGGACCCATATCACCAAATCTTCAACTGAAAAAGAATCTTTAAGTCTCTTAGAATCTCTCTTAAGATTTAGGACAGCAATTCAATGGAAGAGTTTCTCCCGATAAACATAAACAGCCCAGAAGAGCTCTTCCTGCAGGAACCGGCCAGTTCTTCCATGCAGGGTGTGCCCTTCCTTGGAACAGAAGCTCTTCCAGCTTGGGGGAAATTGTCTCCAGTTTGGTTCCTGTTATCTTTCACCTTTGGGGTTGAGGACTTGATTCTGGATTCTTTGACATTGTAAAATCAGTGTACCAACAATGTTGAATAGCAAACAAATATCTGTGATTTACTCAACAAACAGCCTATATATTTCCTTTCAGCTTTGCCTCGCCATTGTGAAACATGTACCTTTTATGCCTCTAGTAGGGTATTTAGACATTTATGGCCATTTGAGATGTCATGTCCCATTTGAGATGTCATGTCAGAATTTGCAAGTAAAACCATAGCAGACTTGACTAAAGGACAGTGAAAATGCTTTGAATCCTAGAAACATTTCTTCAACGTACTTCTCAATATAGTCCACTCAGGTTCATTTCTCATTTTTGTGAGTGGGGTCATTAAGTAAGCACATGACAGTTCAGTGACTTGCTGGAAGTCATTAGTAATGTAGTGAATTGGGAGCCAGGCCTTTAAGTCTAGTGCTTACCCCCACTCTCCCACCATGTTTTTTCATGATATTATTTTCTAGAGAATTAAAATGAAACTAGAAACATATACATTCAGAGAAGTCAGATTTCAGTTGCCATTCAAGCAAAGGTGTTTTTTTGTTGTTGTTTTTTAACCTGTAAAGAAAAGGGTCTACTAGTCATCATGTTCATTGTAGAACAGCTCTGCCCAATAGAACTTTTTAAGACAATGAGAGTATTCTCCATTCATGCTGCTCAACACAGCAGATGCTTCTGTGACTACTTGACCACTTGAAATATGGTTCTTGCAGCTGGGGAAATGGATTATTGTGTTTCACTCAAATCCCACATTACTGTGCAGGACAGTACAGTTTTAGACTTAAGACTTCTTGTCTCCTCCACTTGGCTTTTCCAACATTAATGAGGTCAAATCAAAATGTTCCCCCCCAACCTATTTCTCCCCTGTGAAGCCATCATTTACCCAGTTTCTTGAACCAAAACTTAAGTCTCATTTTGACTCCTTACCCCTACATCATCAGTGGGTCTCCAGAACCTCTACTTGACTCAGTAGGCTTTTATCCATTTCAGTTGCTACCATTCTGAGGCCAAGGTATCTTCCATGCCTCACCTGAACAATTAAATGATCTCATAATTGATTGCCATTCAGTCGCCATTCAAGACTCTTCTTCCATACTCCATACTTCCATACTCCTCTGTACAGCTGACAGATACTGTTACGCTCTTCTAGATTCCAACACTTCTGCTTCTCTGCAAAAATGTGTAGAACTTAATTACTGTTTGTGTTATCTTATTTACTTCTTCGTATACTTCTTCAGTCTCCTATTAACAATGTAAGGACCCTGATATCAGGAACCCTTTTTGCCTCAATCACTGCAGCAATTCTGGTATCTACAACCATGTCTGACATATAATTTTCACTCAGTGAACCTCTCAATAATTAATGTTTATCATAGAAGGAGATGAGATAGTAAGAGTCAAAATACAGAATCATAGTTTGGTGGTTAATAAACGAGATGATGCTGACATCAATGTACATGGGAAATTGATGGCTTCTTTTGCATTCTGAATACACTAAGAAGGGTGGGTGTTATGGCTAGGTTGATATCATCTCTGATTGAGCTAGAAAGATCTCTTTTTCTCCCAAGACATTTTTGTATGCCCCAGCCCTTGAAGCTCATGTTTTACAATGTTAGAGAAAGATGAGTATCTCCCTACAAGGTCACTTTTTATATCCATCTGAGAAGATATTAAATAGTGATGAAAAGAAATATGTTGTGGAACCCTAGGGTAGAGAATGACAAACCCACAGCCTGGAAACAAGGAGAATTTTTCAAAACTATTTTCACACACTCACACACACTCACACACCACACCACATCCACACACACACACACACACACACACCAACTCACTCTCATATATCCTCATATTGAATTACTTGATAGCGTATCCTTTTTTGTTGACTGCTATTCCTTTATAGACTTGCTGAGGCTATATAGGCATGTTGTTACACCTCTGGACAAAGTATAATGATGCCAGTGTATTTGTTAGAGGTGTGATTTTTGTCTAAGCTGAGTTGCTTCTGTTCCCTCTAGTACTGAGCAGGCCAAGGAGTGACTACCTCACAGCATTGACTGGATTTAGAAGATGAAGTTAGAGCTTGCTTTGTTAAAGTGTATATATATTTAGAGACTTTATCAGGTGTGATTTTATTCAGCCCCAGTTTATAGCCTGACTCCCATCCCCTCCAGTGTTGTCCCATTATTTCCCTGTAGGTGACTTTGTTGACCATCTAGATATTGTTGAACACTTTGTTGAGCACCTTACTAGTTTCTGGAAAGACATAAACAAGTTAGATACAGCCTCAGTCTGCAAGCAATGGGCAAAGAGATCAGTAAATGAAAAACTGATACCCAGAAGCCTCTTGCAATAACAGAGAAGTATCCAGACAAATAGAGCAGAGGGCAGTGGAACACAGTGGGAGGCAGGCACAAAATTAGCAGGCAGTGAGCATACTGTCTCTGGAGCTGGCTGTCTGGGTTCACAATCTGGCACTTAGAAGCTGTGTGACCTTAGACTGCTGTGTGATCTTTGTGTCTCTATTTGCTCACCTGCTAAATGGGGTAATAAAACTACTTCATATGGTTACTGAGAGGATTAAAAGAGCATGTAAAGTTCCTTTAAGGACAGAGACTGCATGCAGTTCCATAAATTCCATGTTTATTATTATCAGTAGTAGTAGTAGTACATAATCACTGATTCAATTAAAGGAGTACTTCATTATGTGGTTGCAGAGAAATTGTTCCTTAGTCAGTCAAGAGCATTCACAAAGGCCTCCTGAGGGTAGTCACTTTTAAACTTGGACTTGAAGACAGTTTGAAAATATAGAGAAAGAATGTATAACAGAGGGAACAGAATCTGCAAGGGCACAGAGGAGTAAAAGAGTATGGAGATATTCGGGGACCTGAAAATAGCTCTGTGTGACTTAAGAACATGGTGCGTAAGGGACAGTGCCCAGGAAAGGGGCAAGCTCCAGATCTGGGCCTTTTCAGACCAGGCTAAGGAATTTGAACTGAACCCTAAAACCTAGAGCAAGACTTTGTAGGACATAGCTCATGTGAGGCTGAGCAACAGAATTCCCCAGTGGCCCAAACCCCATATCTGATTGATTCTAAAGAGGGCCACTAACCGACCTCCTTTCCTGCTTTAGGCTGGCAGCATGTAAATCTGATGTTGCATACTGGCTTCTTTGGGAGCCACTCATCAACAAATTGAAAAGAATGCCTTTTCTACTTCCCCTTTTAACTTGTTCTATCCTCTATTACTTCCTACCCCTTTGAAAATCAGATGAAAGCAATAACACCTTTCCTCAGAAAAATCAGATGTAATTTTGCAAAGAATCCACATAAGGTTCACCTAGCCCCACCTAACTCATCCAAACAGGCCCTGAGACCCAGTATTGTCTCTGACCTGAGACTGACTTGTGGTTTCTGGACTTCCACCCCCAAATTATCCTTGTTTTAATTTACTAATACATCTGTAAATCTTCCCTCTATGGCAGCTATTATCTGGTTATGGTAGGTATCATGAAAGCTGTCTGGGATCACATGGTAGATCTCATTTTAAAAAGTAATGATTTTATTTTTAACCATTCAGGTTTAATTGGGCTTAGAGCATGGACTCTGGAGACAGACTATGGATGAGAATCCCAGCTCTCTGAATAGCTTATAAACTTAAGTTACTTAGCTTCTCCATGTCTGTTTCCTCGTTAAAACAGGAATGATACTGTACTTAACCTCATGAAGTTATTACAAGGATTAGTTAATATACTGAGAACAGTTCTTGGCACCCAGCAACTGCTATGTGTTTACTATTACTACATTCTTGTTTTGTTAAATGACATCTTGAAATGGGGTAATGGTGGGTTACTCAAAGAAAGATAAATAGATCAGTAAGTCTTCATATGTATTTGACTTGCTTTGGAGCCTTGCCAGTACCTGAAAACCAAGAAAAGATTGCCTAGTTGTGTAGCAGCTATGGTAGCTACTGACTATTTGAAATGTATCTAGCCCAAGTTGAAATGAACTGGGTCTTAAAGATTTAGTGTAAAAAACAAAACAAAACAAAGTAAAATATCTCATTAAAAATGTTTTATATTGGTTACACGAAGAAATGTGCTGAATAAATTAGGTTAAACTAAATATATTATTGAAATTAATTTCATCTTTTATTTAATACAGGAACTGGAAAATTTAAAATTATGCATGTTGCAGTGTTATATTTCCACTGAACAGCACTGCCTTAGGCTCACCATTATCAATAAATTGCATATTTGTGGTTTTTTTGTGCTCAGGGGATCAGTATTGGAAAACCTTATACATCTCTCTCGCTGCCCTTGAAAGGATACTGGACCATCCATTTTTTAATTGATTCCAAAAGGAAACCATGGCTTGATCCTTACAGATGGAATGGAAAGACCATCACAATAACAACTAAAGAGACTTCTGCTGACTTGGAGGGTTTGGATGAAAACACTACCATTTATAGTTATACTGATCTGAGACTTCCAGCACTCCCATGAGCAGATGAGAGAATGCTCTCTACTCAGGAAGTTGAAATATGTTGGTGAAAAACTCTCCCAAGTAGCCAAAAAGTGCTTTGCTAATTTTTAACTAAAAGAATCAATACTCAATAGCATGGTGTTGAGAGAAGAAAGCACATCCTTTCTAAATGCAATTTACTTATGAATGTTTGTTTAATTCTATTTCAGATTCATTCTGCCACTGAAAACCGTGTGGCCCTCAAAATCTTCCTGGTAAGTTTACTTTCATTTTTAGAACAAAGTGACTATTAGACATTACTTTTGAAATGATATTTACACTTCTATGCTGCATCCCTGTACACTATGATTAGATATCTGTTTATTTGCCTTTTTTTCTCCTCTCTGAAATTATTTAAGATGTTTCCATACTTTGGAAAAAGAGATCTATCCATGTTCTTTTGCTAAGAACATAGAGAAAAGGTTTATAATTTCATGCCAAATACTATTAAAATAAAAGCTTTTATTTTTTTTTCCAGTGAAACTATTTTCAGGCTCTTGTGATGGTCTGCTTGCTTCAAGCAGTATCCAAAACAACAAATTGTTGTTTCAGCCAAGGAATTCGGACTGTCCCTTGTAGTATTATAATGAAAATTGGCTCACAGCTATACCATGCTAGCTTTTTTGTTACTCTATTTTTTTCTCTCATCTCTCTCTGAACCTAAATATGATTTTTGTAATAGAAGATTTCTGCTAGTGATAGAAGGTTTCTTTCTGGTTGGGAAATTAATATTTTTTTTAAGTGAAAGAACTTTGTGGAGCTTCATGTGGTCCCATATGAACTGTGGTGAGACTTATTCGCAGTGTGTGTCAGCTAGATCTTGCTGTGTAACAAACCACCCTAAAATTTATTGACACAAAAGAATTATTTTCTTTGTACCACTATTCCCTGAACTGGTGTTTTGAGCTGGGCTCAGCTGTTTGGTTCTTCTGGTTTCAGCTCATTCATATTTGCAGGTCTGAACTTCTTGCAGAAATGTCAGGATGAAAAAAAAATCATTTTGGTAAAAGTCATTGTCAGAGAGGAGCCCAGAATTCTTTGAGGACTGCCCATGAATAAAATTTTCACTTATGTTTTTTATCTCCATTTAGAACAGGTGTGTTGGATAAAATTATTTTAGTTCTCAGTAACAGAAACCCACCTTTTTTTTCTTGATGTATAAGATATCCATATGCGATGGTATACATACAGGTATAGGTGTGTGCAGGGGTTCAAAAGATGACATCAGGCCATTATTATTCACTCAATTTCCTGACTCTGCTTAACACTGTCATCTTCATTCTCAGGCAAGTTCTCTCTCATAGTGGTGCCAAAGGTAGCCATCAGCATTATGTTTCCATCACCCTCAGTCATGGATCTTAGTGAAAAGAATGTCTCTTTTGCCATTATTTTGAATTATCAGTCAGTCCAGTTGGAATTCTTGACCAGAAGTCAACAGTTGACAATAATCAGTTTCTCTTTGGCCAGGGTTTGTTCATGTGTCCCCTGAAAGGTTGCATCCTGCCAGGATTACATGAAATGGGGTACCTGTGAAAGGTGGAATTTTGCTATCAGAGGAAGGAAAAAGAGCCTACCAAGCAGATAACATTTCTAGAATCTGCTAATTCAGAAATTCTTAATTTGAGTCCCATTAAACTTGGTTTTTAAATTAGATGCAGCTTCACTTACTTGATAAGTTTGGTGTCATGACTGAGATTGGCGCCAGTGATTATAATATGGAAAGGATGAGGGTGGTTGAACCCACTGAAGAGTCAGGTACGCAACTTCTGGAGGATGCGCCCCTCTCCCTTGAACTCTCTCCTTCTAGAGGAGTGGTCATTATCTAGAGACAATGAAAGGACTTCAAAGGATCTGCGTTCATTGAGGGAATTCAGTGAATGACTTCTGTACTTATTTGTACAGTTGGCCCATTTGCACTTTTTTATGGAAGAAAAGGATCATGTTTTCCTCATTTTTCCATAAGAATCTATGACTTCCTACTACTAAAGTGCCATTGTTTCAGACTTAAATTGTAGATGTGGCTGCATAATCTTATGTGTGTGTGTGTTTCTTGTCTTGGCTTAACTAGTAAAATTCAGCACCATGGTAAACATAGCTCCTTATGGAACAGACACAGTGATGTCAGTGGCTGAGTATGTTTTATTAAATTATATATTGAAGCTTTTAGACATGTATGTAAACTTTTCACAATACCACTACCATTTACCTAATACTCTGGTGCCAGGTTCTATACTAAGTGCTTGACATGCATGACCTGAAATGTGTATTTACTCACATGACTGGAATTCTGTGAACCTCAAGTCTGTTATAGCACCATCTACAGGAGCTGCCTCTCTGAACATGGACCAATTTTTTTTCTTCCCCATGTTGCAGTCATGGATACCAGAGTTGGAAGAGGCTGCAAAATGTTTGCAATTTAGTGTTTTATGAACCAGACACAGTTGCTGTTCTGCTTGAGTCAAAACTGTTTCCTCTCATCTGTGTTAGAGTTCAGATTACTTCTATAGGTCAGAGGGCTCGGGGTTAGATGTGCAATTAAATGCAGGCTACAGCATGTGTCATTCAACAATGGAGGTACCTTCTGAGAAATGTGTCATTAGGCAATTGGGTTGCTGGATAAACATCAGAGTCAACTATATAGACTCAGATGGCATAGCCCACTGCACATCTCAGCTAGATGTGTGGCCTGCTGGGACCACTGTCATATACACAGTTGTCACTGACTGACAGATGGTTAAGTGATGCCTGACTGTTCTTCACTTCCTACCTGTGTTAAAGGTTGCTTGGCCTCTCTGAACTACAGTTACCTTATCTGACAGAGAGGGTGATCAGGCTTGCCTCACAGAGCTATTAGGTGGAGATAATGAGGTGATATCTATAAAGCCCATGGCCTAGCATCAGCGCGTAGTCAGTACTTAGCAAAGGTTCTAACTGTGACTAGAACCCACAGGTCATGTGAGATAATGAAGACACACCATTTTATACTTGTCTCCCACTGCTTCTTGAAAGTTAGCTCAGTGGAGTGTTATTTTCACCATCTCCTGATTAAAATCTTGGTTCTGACCCTATGACTTTTCCCAGTATCTATGGCCACTTTAAGTCAGATACACACATATTCACTCCGGAAACTGAAAACGCTCACTCTTGTGCATGTACGTACAGTCACATTCATTCCAAGCAGAGGATTCCCTTCATCCCACAGGGAGGACCTCTGCCTCCCCCTCGAGCCACCCCACTGCTTTAGGCCTCTCCAGGTAAGGCAGAAACAGAGGAGAGTTGGGGCTGTGCTGATGGGAAAAGGGACTGTCTTTCTCCTCTGCCTGATTCTGTAGCAGTCCCCTCCACCCCCTGCCTGAACTGTTCATCCGGATCTCCCAGAACTATGGCGGTACCTCTACCATCTTCTAGCAGCCTATGGCTTCCCATCAGATACTCTCTCTGAGGGCCTCTCACCCTCATGCTGAAGCCTTCTTGGACAAAACCTCTGTTAAGGAGACCCAGGCTGCTCCCCCCATGGGAATAGGGAAGGATAGTCACTTTTCAGACATCGGAGGCCACTGTAACACCCCCTTTGACTTTGGTCTCAGGCAGGTGTCTTACCAGTTCCCATATTCCAGGGGCAGGTAGGGAACTCCGCAAACATTGCCTTTGAAATCCTTTTCTGTAGGCTTGCGATGACAAACCATCCCCTCAGGGAGGGTTGGAATCAGATCATTTCCAAGAGCTTTCCCTGCAGAATCCTCACTTTCCACTATCCTGAACCTGACCGTGCCCTCCTTTTGGACTGTTGAGCCAGTTAAATCAGCTTCTTAGAAATATCCGCATTATGATCTGGCCCTTGGCTTTGGTAGTTCCCATCTTGATGCTTCATCAGCACCTTGTTATTTTAACTGTTGGTAGAAATACTACACTTTAGCATCTTGTTATATGAATAGTAAACTCCTGACCCAGTATCAGAAACCCCTCTATAATACCTCTAAAAGTGGTCCTGTGCTTGAGACCTATCCATTCCGAGGGCACTCCCTCCTTCCTAAACATCCCAGCCAATCTTCAGATTATAGGAGCTGCTGGAAGAGGATGCTCCTATGAAGCCAGTCTGGCTCTTTGTTGCCTCCTCTTTCCGTGGGGTTGGAAATATGTGTGAATCTCACTGAGAAAATACCTGGGTGGCAGGGATTCCAAATGGGGGCCTGGCTTCTGCAACACCCTATTCTCCAAGACCACAAGAAACCTTTGACCATGTCTCTGAGTAGGTTTTCTCACTTCCAATACTTGACATAATCCCCACAAAATCTCATGTTTGGAATTCTGTGCTCAATCACCATTTCTCATGCTTATGACCCCAACATAGTTTCTCTTGAGCTGAGAACTAATTCATTATGCTTCATGGAGACATTTTGACCAGGGCTCTGTCCAGAGCAGATGAACTCTGTAAAATCGTGTCTCACAGAAAGGACCCCACTGCCCTCCAAGGACACACCTCTTCTTTTTTGCAGATTTCCTTTTATGTCTACTGGCACCCTTTGGAGTCAGCAGATTTTTCTGCCCTCTCCAATTGCAGACTCAGCCTCCCTGCCACCTCCTATATCATGTACATTTCAGGCCACTGTGATGGTGGAACCCTAACCAGTGGGTGGCTCTGTGTTCAGCCCGTCCTTCCTCCTGGTGAAGGCAGGAGCATAGATGAGCAAGTGACACCTGCTAGCAAGACGCTTGAGTCAGCGGAATGTGAAGTCACTTTGGGGACAGTGATTGTATCAAATGCAGTTTGGATTGTTCCCTAATGGACAGGCTCCCCTGGCAAGACTCAACACTGTGTGTCCAGATGTGACACTGGCTTCTGTCCTTGAGTCATTTTATTGGTATTCTGCAGAAATGGTGGGATGTAGTTGCCTCTCTCCCGCCCCCTCCCCTAAACTACCACATGAACCCCAGGCTATAGATGATGTTGGAGAGAGAGGCCAGGTGGGTAAAGCTAAACTCCCCCAGCTCTGCTCACTTTCCTTCTTCCTTGGCCTGATGTCCATTTGGCCATTTAGAGATCTTAATATTTGAAATACTTCAGTATGGTTTCTGCAGTCATGCATCACTCTACAACAGTGATATGTTCTGAGAAATGTATTATTAGGCAAATTGATTGTTGTGTGATCTCCAGAGTATAACTACACAGATCTAGAGGTGCTATCTCCCATCCAGGCCTTCACTGACCAGGACTGTGTCAGTTGTTTGGTCCATGGTTGGCTACATTGCTTATTGGTGTACATTCTCCAGTTGGGAAGTGGCACAGCACAGGCACCTTAGACTAGGATTCAGACCTTTCCTAAACTACGAAGATACTTTGGAAAGAATGGTTTAACCTCTCTGAGCCTCGGTATCCTCATCTGTTAAATGGGGATAATGTTGCCTCACAGTTATATTAAAGAAAACAATCATGTAATTAGTTCAGGACTGTGACCATAAAAATAATATATAGGTTTAATAAATGATAGCTATTAGTTGTTTTTGACAGTTGAGATAGTGATAAAAAACTTCTGGGAAAAAGTCTAGCTCCCTAGCAAGTTTCTTTGTAATTAAAAGGAATTTAAGGAAAAAATCAAAATGTATGCAATGGCCTTACAATAATTATCTGGCAAAATTCATTAGTTTTTTAGAGTGTAAAAAGTGGTGTATGTATGTGTCCTTGTCTGTGTCCATCCCAGGGGCTAAGAATAAGGTATGATTTGTCTACCCTCATGTCCATTATTAAATGCCAGTGGGGCGTTGGGTCCCTTACTCTTAAAGCCTCAGTGTCTGCATAATAAAATGAGGTTAGCATCCCTGAAGTTAGTCAAATAAGCCATGGGAAGCGCTTGCTGCTTACTTAGCACAGGCCAGATAACAAATAATGAAACTACCCAAATAATAATGGCCATTATTTTTCCATCACACTATCACCTCCTCTTTAGAGATTAGAAATTGTGGAGCACTCTTTTCCTTACAATAAATGACTTTATGAAGACTCTTATATGCAAGATGTTCTCTCTGTTTTGATCAAGAAAGAACAAGAACAGTTTGTAACTGGTTTACTTATAAATACCAGACTGTAGCACGGATCAAAGCAAGGTAGAGTAACTAAACAGCTTTCTGGATTTTTAGGCCTCACCTCATTTCCTTGTTATGATTCAAGTAAGTGGTTTTGCTACCAGATTGGGAGAATGTACATTATTTTTATAAGTTCTGTGAAAATATGCAAGCAGCTATATTTAGCTAGATGCCTTCAGTCCAGATCGTTTCTATTTCTCTTTTTCAATAAAGACTGGCATCCTTGGTGCCCATGTACTACCAAGGAAGACTTGGGAGGGGACACCAGGGGAAGTAGAAAGCAAGGTCTGAACTAACAGATTGGCCCAAATTGGGGATAGAGGCTTGGTCAAGCAGGAGTGGAAAACTGGCTGGCATGAGAGGTAAGGTTCCTGACCCAGGTGGTTTACCACTCTAATAGGGTAACACAAGAGCCCCTTCCAGCACCTCCTTCCTGGAATTTCTCCCAACAACAACCGGCATTGCCGAGCAGGCGAGCTCTGCTTTCCTTACATCTGATTGATCACATGCCCACCTGTACCCTGTACCGGGCTGGTACGGAATGCAAACAGCATAACTCTTATATTTACTGGATTGATTTTTGAAGGTGTGTCACTCACCCTTGGATACCTTTGATGAATAAAATATCCAGCTGAACAGGAAACCCACTCCTGTGGGGTCTAAATTAACTCCATACTGTTCAGGGGGACTGTTTCTTCACAAGGAAGTTTGAAATGTGGCCGGTGAGCTGCAAACAAGGAAGCAGTGCCTCCTTAGGGAGAGGTGAGTAAATGACAAAGCAGAGAGGCTGCCCCAGTAGCTGGGTAGGTGTTTACTCACCATTCCCCTGTGCTATGGGGCAGGGTATGGGGGAGAGAGTGCTAAAAGGAGACTAGAGCCCCCAGCCACCTTGCACCCTTCCCTCCCTAGCCCCTTAGTCCAATTGCAGAGCAGAGGCCAAGCCACATGGCCCTGGGAAAACCATCTGTTGCTGTTTTGTGGAAAGGTCCTATGCCCACACACTCAAATCAGCAGGGTGAACCAAGCAGCTGGTGAAGGTTACGAAGCTTAAGCTTCAGGGTCTTCTGCTGGCAAAGAAGATGACCCCTTCTGATACCCTACAGCTGATGTGCTGTTCCTAATTTTTAAAAGAGCTCCTCTCATATTGCATAAGACCCAGGACATACAGAAGCAATATCTGTCCAAGACAAGAGCTGGCACATACTCAGTTTTTCCTCTATTCTCTTTTGAGGTCATCAAGATGCAGAAACTCCAGTTTGTGTTTCCTCCAGGAGCAGACTTTGCCCTGAGCATGTCTTCTTAAGTAGCCAGCTCTTTTGGGGAGGACAGAGGCCCAGCGAGGATTTGCTGTCAGAGCTCCTTCTTGACCCCCAAACACCCTGGACTGGGGGTGGGGGAGGAAATGTCCCACCCTATGTGGCTGCAGGAAGGCAGGTTGAAGTTCTCAGACCTCCATTAGCTCTGTGGTGTTTGGGAGAGTGGCCCCCCCAGGGAAGAAAGCGTGGGAGGGAGCCCAGAGTGGGGCATCAGCTGGCCAAAATAGAGTTGGTGGAAAATTCTCCTTAAGAAAAAAAAAAAAAAAGCTAGCTTGGAACAGTAGCAGCTTTGGCAAAACCATAGCTCTGATCTCAAGTTTTAGGAGAACAGACTGACCAGCCCATAGGACTGTGCTGATAAAGTGTTCCTGCTCTCCCAGCCCCTAATCATGTTCCTTCCCTTATTACACAAAAGGGCTGTGGTGCAATGCTAATCAGTGAGAATTAAATGGGAGGAGGAAAGGTCTTTTTGGTACAAGAATTGCTTTCTAGCTTTGCAAAAATCTGAGCTTGAAAATGTGCTTTTTCAAGTGAAATGCTGACCAACTTCGCCCTCTGGTGGGAAGCTAGAAAATTGTTTTAAATGATCTGTCTGAGATCTTGTTCTAATAATCTGGAAATTTTCAGTTTTGATTAAATCAAGTCTCTGAAAGCTTGCCTGCTCTGTAAGGTCTGTAAGGTCTAGGGCCAGGGGGTGGGAGGATTGTTTGGGGTTTCTGCCTTGAAATAGTTATTGTAAATTTAGGGTTAAATGCCTTATTTTTGTTTAATATTTGTAAAGAATAAAATGATTAAGATGCTGCTACCTTTAAGACTCAAAACCGTTAACCCTCAGGGCTTTCTGCCAAACCTCTTTTACCAGAGTGAATTGTGACAAATCCCCCTTCCACTGACTGAGGTTGTAAAAGAGATGTAAAATTAACCAGAAAAATAGTAATTGTCAATCACTACTAGATTCATAAGTTACAAACTCCAGTTCCTCTTGTCCATGTTAAAATGTCTCAATCTCCTGTCACTTTAAAAAAAAAAATGCCTTCAGTCTGTTTATGCCCACTATTAGCAATGGTCAAGATAGACTTTAATCCCAACGTCATGGTTATAAGTCAGCTATAGTTAGTTAGGTAGTTTCTTAGCACTGCTCCCTATGGTTTTTATAGATTTTCAAAAGTAAAATTCAAAACAGACTTAGAAGGATGATGGCTAACATATAAAGACCTTCTATATGGTTCATCATTCTCTGTTAAAATATGGCACCTTTATTAGTACATAATTACTCAACTGCTTTCAGTTACCAGAACTGACCCAATTACGTAGTTTCTATTGTCTCTTTCATAATAAGAGCATTCATAATAAAAACCTGATCTACTGTTTTTTGTTCTAGTGGTAGCTCTTGTCCCTGGATGAATGTTTATCATCTCCATTGTTTTGGATCTTCATCCCCTCAGTGAAGGATACAGTTGTAGTGTTCATAGGAGTCATGATTTTAATAGATTTTCTTAGTATTACCTCCCCTAAGCCCCCTTTGCTTTCAGGAACCCTGAGGTGCACTGCAGATTTTGAGGGCATGGCATTGTCAAGAAGTTGGTTGCCATTCATCCATCAGATTAATCACCTATTAGAGGTTGTTTTTTCCTCAAAAGAAGGACATGAAAGGGAAGGAGTAGGTTTAGATTTGTAGATTACTGTGAATATTTTGTTCAGTATTTACAGAGGAGTTTAATAATAAAAAATTATTAATAATATTTTTATATATCTAGCCTACATTAATTTTTTACCTCATACAATTTTAGATAATTTTTTTTTGCCAGTATCACTTGTTAGTCTGCAGCCCCCAGGATATGATAATCAGTTGTCCTGAGCATTTAAAGGAGCATTATTTAATGGAGGTGATCTGTTTACCCCCAGGATTAGTTCCTGGATACTCCTCTCCTCCTTTTGCTCTTGACTCACTCTGGCCCTTGGGACAGAATGGGCCTGGAGAGCTGAACTTCCTGTTGTGTGAGTCTCATTCCAAAGCACAGACTAGTTGTGTTTCTTTGTCAACATCCACCCTCCTTGCTAGTGGTTGCCAACACCACCCCCTTTTATTTATAGAAAAATAGATACCCACATACACACCTTTCTCTCTTCTTGGACATCTGCCTCCTTTCCACTGTTGAAAGTGGCCATTAATCTGAGACAAACTTATTCTTTAATGATTCCTTCATGTTCAGATTAATTGCAAGGCTGAACCACAGCCGAATGGTTTGTAATTCCCCTCTAATTTCAGAGCATTTTCAAGCTTTCATTATTCACCAGTTGCAACATGCTGAAATTTGGATTATGCTGACAATGAACAGGGAGAAGGACAGACTTTAGAAATAGATGTTTAGGCTAAGGCAGAGTAGAGGTTGGGTTTGTATTTTCTGTAAAGAGCAATGTTTTGCAAACATTTGACTAGAATTTCATGGTACAATTTCATATGAGATGGAACTGGAGAGTTCCAGAGGCATCTGTCCTTTCCTTCCATGTCACCTACAGCAGCTTGTCATCTTCTGAAAGTGCTAGGCTCCTGCCTGTCTCCACCAGAAACATCCTCTCTAGTAACTTCTTACTGCACCTAGCAGTGTAATTCATAGCCCTTTGCACAGTCTGGGTTATCAGTTCACTTCTTGATGTGATAGCTTGATGTCAGCACCTAAAAGAATACTCAAGGAGTATTTTATGAGTGAATGAATAAGTGAACAAGTAAGCAAACAAATGTATTCAAGATCATGAACAGAATAGCTCCTTTTGTAATCACATTTTAAGATGAACTGTACTAAAACAGCAGTGACATTTTTTTTTGTCTTTCTGGATCAAAATATATCATGAGAGACTAGTTAGCTTGAGTAGTAAATACCCATGTTAGTACTGAGGCTGCAAATTGACAAGAGTGATTCAGAAAAACCATTAATATCCTGTCAGTGGTCTTTAAGTAGTTGTTCTTTTAACTTCTTAAATGACTCCTTGGTGTAGAAACTAGTGGGAAAAAACTAATCAATAGTTGATAGGAAGTGAGAGCACTTCATTTTGGAATTACAGTGAAATTATCTAATAGCCCAAGATCCTATAATAATGGAAATGGGTGCTTGGCTTTCCTTTCTCTCATTCCCTCCCTCCCTCCCTTTATCCCTCCCTCCCTTAGTACAGGATTTAAAATGTAAATATAGTAAATTGTTGACATTTGAGGAATTCAAATCTGGGTGAAGTGTAACAGAGAATTCTTTGTACTATCCCTGATAATGTTTTAAAATATGACACTTACTAAGAGTTTATAATCACACAGGGATATTCCCTTGCTGAAAAGAAACAGAATAGACAATGTGTGATTTCAGCCATCTTAAAAACTCAAAGATAAGGAAGAAATATAATAATGTGCTTTTGTTATCTTCATCTGCATTAGTATATTTTACATATTTTCTCTGAATAGCATGTACTTTTTGAAAAATGAAGAGAAAAAAATCTTCTGAAGAAAAATGAAGGCTGACTCTCAAGGAAAGATCTGAGTGAATCTAACTCTGCCTTTACTACCCTTTGGAAAGATGCAGGAAACATATACATACTTTTTACAACTCTGTTCTCCTTAAGGATATTTTAAAGGAAGTCCTAGATGAGGTAATTTAAGCAAGTTTAAGCCTCTTCTAGTCCTAGAACTCCCTGCTTTATTTTTCAGTTCTCCAGAAGCCCAGTGCCTCTGTGATCTGGTGCTGGGGTATCAAGAACGTAGGGATGGCTGCTAAAGATGCTTGTCATGCTGTGCTATGGGAGATGGGCATGGCTTGGGGCCGGGGGTGAAGGGTGGGAGTTGTTGGTGGTCAGGCAAGGTGAGATCTCTGGATCTTTCTAGTTTTCTGGAGCTAGAAAGGTGGGATCTTGTTGTTCAGTGAAGGGTAACCAAGCTTTCTCAACTGAACATTCCGGTGAAATCTAGTGTATGTTCTTTCTGACGATGGTCCAGTGGAGTGTCATTCCAGAGACCCCAGCCAGGCAGAGGATGTCCTGACAAGATCTGGGGAGCACCAGGCCGCACCAGGTGTGCTTTCTCAGGTGGTGAAGGAAGAGGTCCAACTGCAGGCAGCAGGGGTTATTTCTGTGGCTCTGGAGCATAGCTCCCCTCCAAGCCAGATGCTTCCACTTACAGAAGCATGTAGGGAGTTGGTCTGCTTGCCCTTACCCCCCAGGGAGGATGTGGCAGTATCGTGTTGGAGAGGTTGCTGATCTCTGACATACTCAATGCAACTGCTAGGTCCTTTGTTCATTTGGAATCACAAATAAAATCACGGGGCCAGGCCTGCCTGGCTCATGGCCGTATAGTCACTGTGGCTATTTCTGGACTCACAGAATCACCCCGAAGCAATGCTGTTGTTGATCAATGTGCTCCCTGGTTCCCGGGAGAGGAATTCATCTTTGAATCTCATTTGCCTGGGCACATTATCCATCCCAGTTGTGGGAGCCTGTGGACTCCAAAACATACGTGTCTTGAATCTGCCATGTAACTGATTCAACATCCCAAAAGGTGAAAGCTTTTCCATTTATCTTGGGATCTTTTTTCCTAAAAATGGGTATTTTAGGGCATGATCTTTGCTCGTTTTATTTTCATTTCTGAGGCTATTTCATAGGTTGTTAGGAGGATTGTATGACAATTCAGGACACTGACCAGTTGTTGCTAGTAAGCCTTGACTAATGCAGTATACAAAGACAGGGCACTATATCCTTGGTCAGGAGACCTGCTCTCTGCTTCCTGCTCTACCCCCAGAATGCTAGAAGAGAAACTGAAGCCTTGGAGCCCCTTCAGCATCTAGTCCAAGAAACTCAGAACAGTATAAGAACCCCAAAGGCCGGGCATGGTGGCACATGCCTGTAGGTGGCAGTCTAGGAAGCCACGGCTGGGGCCATGGATCGTGGTTCAAGTCCCGCCGGGGGCACGTAGCGAGACCTAGTCCCAGAAAAATAGCTGGGTGTGGTGACATGTGCCTGTAATCCCAGCTACTTGGGAAGCTGAGGCTGGGAATTGCTTGAGTCTGTGGTACCCTGGGCAATGTGAGCCTGTGGTTCCACGGGCAAAAACAAAAAATAGCGAGACCTAGTCTCAAAAAAAAGAACCCAAAGTTTATTACTCATGACTTAAATGTTCTCCCACTCATTTTTAAAGCAAGAGTAACAATCACACCCTAATCATATGACTGTTGCAGGGATTGAAGGAGTTAGTGTGCCTCCAGCTCTTGGCACGCTATCTGGCAGTAGCATAAGTCCTTGATTCATATTAGCCAGTGTTACTGTTCATTCCTGTTTCATTATCTTCCTCTCCCAGTGAAAACAGAGCTCGTCTTCCTTACTTATCCTCATGTCCCCACCATGTGCTATGGTGACCAACGCATAGTAGGTGCTCAATGAGTGTGAAACAATTGAAGTGCCTTATAGAAATTGGTAAAGGCTAGATCTGCATCCTAAATCTGAGGCCTGGTTTTGCCACACTGCTCTCTGTTACCTCTCCTCTTTGACTTTAGGGTAAGTTGCTTCCTTTCTTTGGGCCTCATTTCTCTGCTTCCTGGTTATGGACACGATCCCTCCCATCTCCCGCCTTTGCCAGGCACTGTGTGTGGACCTGCCCACCAGCCTTTTGAGAACAGTGCTTGTGCTTGACTGGCCACTAGGTGGCAAGGTTGGCCAAATATCAAGAAAAAAGAAAGAGAAGGTGCAGAAGATTGCATTGGACTGATGGCCTTTCAGCGGTATAGTAGTATGCTCTTCTAATTGGAGGCTAGATGCCCTTGAATGAGTTGGGGAGAATAAAGGGGAGATAAGCAGGTGTCCCAGGGGTTGGGAACCCATAGCTTTGCTCATACCAGTTGGGACATTGGATACCCTGGAACTTCAGTGATGTCTTGCATATGGTGTGCTCTGTGCTTGGCCAGAATGGAAGAAGAATTCCCAAGATTAGCTTCAGGGAGATCTGGTATCTGATTGCTGCTTTTCTGTTCCTGCCAAGCCAGGTGGATAGGCCTCAGGTGCCTTTGCAGGAGATGACTGTGACTTGCTCCAGGTTTTATAAAGTCAGGATTTGAAATGGCAGAGCAGATGGCATATCAATGTCAGGTTAAGGGGAAGCCTAAACTATTCAGAACTGGAGTGTTACACAAGGCAGAGTGCTTTGTACATACCTGGAACTCTGGACAGAAGAGGGGCATTCTCACAAAATATCCCTTGCTGAACTTGTTCTTTGCTGAATGGATCATCATTCAGATCTTGGTATCTTATCTTTAAAATGATTTTGGGAGCATCTTCTAGGCATAGTGATGACCAGCATTTACTACATTGTATAAGTTATGCTAACCATCATATAGGCATTAGTCTTTTAGACCTCGCAATAACCCTGAGAGGTAGGCTTGGCTATTATGCCCATTTTACAGATGAGGAAACTGAGGTGTACAAAGAGGAAACTAGCTGGGCATGGTGGTGCATGTCTGTAAGTGGCAGCCTAGGAAGCTGCTGCTGGGGCTAGGGATCGCGGTTTGAGTAAGTGGCAGCCTAGGAAGCTGCTGCTGGGGCTAGGGATCGCGGTTTGAGTCCCGCCGGGGGCACATTGCGAGATCTAGTTCCAAAAATATATAGCTGGGCATGGTGGTGCATGCCTGTAATCCCAGCTACCTGGGACTGTAGCTGAGACTGGGGATTGCTTGAGTCTGTGGTACCCCGGACAACGTGAGCCTGTGGTTCCATGGGCAAAAATAGCGAGACCTAGTCTCAAAAAAAAAAAAAAAAAAAGGAAATTAATAATAACCAGCAGGTACTGAGTATACTTACTGGAGCTCAGGCAGTAATTTTAAGATTTTTAGGGATTAGCCCTTTAAGGTGGACAGATGTGCCTTTGTTTGACACATGAGGAAACTGAGGCACAGAATGGTTTTGTAATTTTATCGAGATCACATGGGGAATAGGTGGAGGAGTCAAAACACAAACCGTAGCCAACTGATTCCAAAAGTTCTTTTTTTAAAAACCACTGCACTATGCTGCCTCCCACAGTATTTTGCATTCAGTGGATACTTAATAATGCTTAATGAATTGAGTAGTTCTCAGACTTTCATAAGCCAACACGGATGACTCCCGGAGGTGTTCACTCTCCTTCAATCCAAGCCACACTTCCACTGGCCTCCATCAGTAGGGTACGTGTGCTGCTCCAACTGCTGGATTTTGTTCCTCACTCTGTGTTGGTAATAAGATATTCTGCTATTGGAACAGTCAGAAGAAGATGGGCATTGTGGTGGATGTTTTCAGCAAATGTTTTTTTTTTTTTTTTGAGACTAGGTCTCGCTATTTTTGCCCATAGAACCACAGGTTCTCATTGCCTGGGGTACCACAGACTCAAGCAATCCCCAGCCTCAGCTTCCCAGGTAGCTGGAATTACAGGCGTGCGCCACCACGCCCAGCTATTTTTTTGGGACTAGGTCTCACTACGGGCCCCAGACGGGACTCAAACCACGATCCCTAGCCCCGGCTGCTTCATAGGTGAAGCTTACAGGCACGAGCCACTGTGCCCGGCCTAGCAAATGCTTGTATAGAGAGCATCTCAGCTCATTTTATTCACTCACATCTTTCTGGCAAACATTTCTTGGGTTTGTTTTTTCTGGTCTAGTGGTATCCGGCTGCATTTATTTAGCCTCTGAATCAGGGCCAGAGGGTTACCAAGGGTTTGAGCCAGCCTTCCGGCTTGCACCATCCATGTGCACCCCAACATGCCCAGAGCACCCCTTATTGGGCACACTCCCCAGTCCTGATGCCAGCAAGTGATCTGCTGTCACATGAGAGAGCTGGCTGCACTATTGCCTGTCCTGGTGCCAGGGAAGTCTGAGGAAAGTGAGACCTAGACCATTTTAATCATTCTCCAGGTATATTAATTCAGTCCTGGGGTGTTGGTTACTGTTTTTTCATATGTGAATGCCATAAAAAACTCAAGGGATTTTCTCCTCAGACCTGTGATTCTGAGTACTGAGACTTGCTATGTCACCTTCTGTCCATTGCTGCTCTTTCTCTGCAAGTGAATGGAGCCATCTGGAATATTATCAGAACTTCTCAGCATCTCTGGGACCCTGTGTATACTGAGGCCCCTGGCATACCCTTCTTAAAGCCATATTTTCCTTCTGAATAGTGCTGCCTAGGTACATAAGGTTTTTTTTTCTACTGTGCATGTCAAAGTGGCTAGAGGGGGCCTTTGGAACTGTTAGAGGGTGAGGAGAGTCCCTAGGTAAGGGGAAAGGTACATGGTGAAGAGCACAGAGAGAAAGTTTCCCTTTTCTCACTTTTGGTCCTACTGCTTGTCACCTTCTCTACAGCCCTGGCCAGCACACAGGTGGAAATGGCTTGTTGTTTGCCTTGTCATTAACAAAGCTAGTGGACACTTGAGAAGCAGGAGGATGTGTAAGGAGGTGTAAGTGATAAGCCCTTCATGCATGTCTTCTCCTCATAGCACACTTAGAAAAGTCAATACCATTGTCAGGAAGAAGGTGCTATAGCCAGAGGCTCTGAATATGGGGCCCTGGTGGTCTACCTAGGGCTCAGACACACCTGAACCTGCCCCAGATACCCTGCTTGAGAAGTTTTGGTCCAGAGAACCCTAAACCTCAAAGTACAGATTAACCCTGAAGTTACCAAAAATATTCATTTATCTATTCCTTATGCTGCTGAAATTTGCTAACTGTAGATTTGAAGGTTGGCCTCTTCATGAGACTTACAAAGAAACTGAGGATTCTAGAGGCTCAAGCTGAGTCACAGAGACATCAGAGGCACCGTTGGGCCCAGAAACGATCCCCATGCTCACATAATTATAGGGTAGGTGTGAAGTAGAAGGCAGGACTTGATATCACACGTGTGTGCACACACACACTCTTGAAGGATCAGAACTTCATATTTCATACTGTGTTCTACAACCAAGTGGAAAGTTTAAGCCACTGCACTGCACCATGTTGCTTTAACTCAGACTCACTCCCCATCCTGAATCCCTGAACTATCAGCTTTTGAGCAAGTCACAGCACCCACACCCAATATAATTTGCCACCAGAGCCATAAGGACCCTGTTACTCCATAGTGGATTACTGCTGTAGCCTCCCAACTAGTCTCTCTGATCCAGTCTTGTCTCTCCCATGCAGTAATGGAGCCAGATGGGCTTTTTATCAATTACAAACTTAATCATGCTTCTTCTGTATTTCATTAACCAACCTCACCTCTACATTTGAGTGGAGCATAGATGGCCATTCTAGGGGTGCTTTCCAGCTTCCCATATCTTGCCTGGGCATGCCTGTTGCACCCTCTACCTTGCCCATCATCATATGGACCACATTGTCTTTTTTTCTTCCCTACCCCCAGACACTAAGCTCCTTGAGGATAGATAGCGTCTGAGCTGGTTATAGCCCAGGGCCCTGCACAAACAAGGTCAGTATTCAGTGCCCATTCAGCTCTGAGTCGACTGTCCATTCACTGTTCCAACAACTCTGCTTCCCCAGTTTGAGTGTGGCATCATTCCATAATGCCCAGCTCAGTTTGTCATCCTATTTTAATGACTGTGCTTCCTGGTAGTGTCAAGGCTCTCACAGAAACAAAAACCTACTACCAGTCATGTCTCGGGACCAGGGCATAGGTAAGGTAACACCATTTGTTGATGATTACTCTTCATCTTTGTAACCCAGAGACACTGTCAAAGTCTCAAGCACTCTTGACTCATCAGCAGCAAATTTGTTTAGTCAACATTTTGAGTGTCCCCTTTGCACAAAATATGTGCTCAGCATTCTAAAGTGTATACGGGTAAGAGGGATTTTACCTCCTGGAGCTGACCACAGAGTATTTATATTTTGTTCTTGTTTCGCCCTGTGTTGAATCTTTTAAAAACAAAAATAAAAATTAAGCCACTGAAGAAGTTAAGACCCGTTTTAAGGATACTGGAACCTCATGGCGGACCAGAAGGGTACGATTTGTCTTTCAGGCACAGGGATAGGATAAGCAGCCTGCCTTTGGGAGTGCCAGGATATGCAAATACAAAACCTGCCCTCCAAAGGCCAAAAGAGAAAATACCACTTAGACCATTTATATCTAAGACAAATTAGTAAGTGAATAATGCCTTGAAAAGCTATATTTATTTGGCTACAAGTAATGGAAAAACCAGTTAAAAATGGCCTAACTCAAAGGAGGACTTAGTCTTACATCTAAAAAGTGCTTCAGATGCAGACTATCCCCATTTGACCAGTTTAACAGCTCATCAAGTTCTACCTATTTTTCATTCTCAAACCATCAGCAAGCTCTCCTAGTAGGTATAGAAAGCCTGCAGGTATCCAGTCCTCTCTCCCAAAGCCAAGCAGATAAAGATCAGTTCTTTAGGCTTCTTTTTTTTTTTTTTAAAGAACAAAGAGACCTTTCAGAAAACCTCCAACCAGCTTTCCCTGTGTCTCATACTGAGAAAAGAGCATATGTCTACTCTAAACTTACTCTAAACTCAGCCCTAGCAAACGGAATGTGGCCATTTATAAGGCCTCGCCCAATCTGGATTTACCCTAGTAATACAAGGAAAGGATGAACAGACAGCAGGAAGGAAGGGGACAATGACTGTCAAATGGCAAGTTAGAGTACCTGATGCAGAGGAAATCTTTATGTCTGAACTAAAAAAAACCTCATGGTTCAGAGAAGTATAAGAAAACCAATGTTTGCTTCTAATGGAGATGACCTCCAAGCAGACTCATTGTTTCAGTGAAAGAGAGGCAAGTGCTTTGGAAGGGTACTTGTGCTGTTGCAGGTAGGCTTCCTGTAGGCGGTGGCATCTAAGTTGTAGAAAATTTAGAAAGGGGAAGGACACAATCAGATTTTATCTTCTGTAAAGATCAGTCTGACTATAAAGAGTGGATTGGTGGGGGTTTTGGTCAACAGCTAAGATATTTTTGTGTTGCAATAATCCAGTGGAGAGCTGCCTGTGGTGGTCCCAACTAGGATGATGACAGTGGGGATAAAAATATACTAGTCTGAGAAATACTGTAGAGTTAGACTGAGCAGGACTAGAAGAGGTGTGGTAGAAGGGAGAGGGGAGTCTGGGTGACTCCAGAGAGTCTGGCTTGGGCAGCTGCCTGTGTGATGAAGCCGCTCCCTGAGCAGGAGACCACAGCAGTAGGCGGAGGTTTGTGGCAGGGACAGGAATGATGAGTTCAGGTATGGCCAGAGCTTAGTGTGTGGGAGGTGGGCGGTGTAGGAAAGGCACTGAAGAGCTGAGCAGGAGTCAGCACAGGCAGGGCCCCGTGGGCCATGCTGGGAGGCTACACTTGATCCTCCTAAGAGTCTGTGCAGAGATGAGACACTGGTTGGCAGAAATGCACAACTGCAACTGCAAGTTCTCCTTCGTGGGGGTAAAACAGGAGCTTGAAGTAGGCTAGTGAGTTGGGGCGGCAGAGAGGGATGTGGCACGTTACACTGATAACACCTGCCCTGTACACAGCAGCCTTGCAAAAAAAAAAAAAAAAGTGATAACCTGTTTTTCTCTGGGCATTTAAATACATGGTGGCGCCTGGTGCATACCACTGTCTGACTGAGGCAGGTCCTCTGCCATTAATGTGCACAGAAGCAGCCATAGGATGAAAAACCACCCAGGGGTTCAGGGTGTTTGGGAAGCAGTTCCCTGCTCTTTTAGCCTCTGCCAGACCTCTGGATTAGAGAATCTTCACTACCCACTGAGGGGTAAGATCAGAAAACTAAGGAAAATAAAGTCTAATTTGACTGCAGAGAAAGGTAGTTGGGAAGATGATAGGAAAGAAACAGAGATGGAGAGAGGAGGGAGGGCAGGGAAGCATGAAAGCAGAAACATTCTGAGTGACCATGGCACCTTACAGATTCAGGAGGAGGTGGGCCCGGAGCAGACTCGTACAAGCTGGCAGGCACTGCCTGAGTCCAGGCTCACCTGACCGGCACACACCTTACTTCAGGATATAGATGATCCCTGGTGTAGCAGTTGTCCTGGACCATCTGTTCATTATAGAGTGTGCATTGAGAATATATTGAAACAGAAGCTTTGGGGGGGGGGGGAGTATTCTTTCAACATCCTTACTGAACACCCACTTTGTACTAAGCAATGTTCCAGGACAATGCAGGGATGCCACTAATGCAGGCCTGGAAGACAGCAGGAAAAAGTTGCTGAAAGCTGAAATACAGACCACACTTCTGTGAACCTTCCTTGCTCTATGATTTTGCAAGAGCCCCACTTAATATCTAACAAAGTCTAGCACATGAAATGTATAATGGCTTATGGTTAATATTATTTGTAGCTCAGATTAGTGGAGGGTTAACTGAGAATAAAAAGAATGTTGCTCATAAAGGTCATGATACCTGAGTCAGTTGCTTAAAGGTAAGAAATTAAGGTGTACACAATCAGAGCAGGAATAGCTGATTGTTTTCAACATTTGTGACCTACAGTTCACTGGAGACAAGTATTGAAAGAGGTATTGATTAACTCATGTCTAGGGTCAACAAAGAGAGCGCTGTGACCCACAGTGTTTGCCACGGTGCATGAGGGGAAAAGTCAATAGCTGCCATATACCTGTCATCCTAAAATTAGAATGATAGTTCAGGTAACTGTGATCTGACTGCTTAAATCCTATTAACCACATCTCTATGCACTTGGGTTTTTTGTTTTTGTTTTTCCCCAAAAGAGCCAGGCAATGGTACTTTTTCCCTGTGACATTTTTGAAAGCTAGAAATTACACTTTCAAGATTGTCTACTGGGATCCTATCCATTCAGCCCAGCCTCCTATATTTGCCCGAGCAAGAGAGTGGGCCTCTGGCCACTACTACTCAGATCTGCAAACAGAGCAATATCCTGAAAGGAAAGATGACGGTGCGGCAATGATTAGAAGTACCACCTCCCTCACAGTCCTCACCATCCTCATTGCTATATTGATTCAGTTTCTCCCAGCAGTGGGAGAGTGAAGGAACACATGTTAGGTTTTCTGTAAGAGCTGGTGTAAGGAAAGGGCTGCTAGAAAGAAGATCCAGTTATTTGGAAGCTCCCATTAAAGTGTCAGCTCCAGTCTAGGATGAGCCATATTAAGCTATTACCTGGCACAGTGGGGCAGAGAGGAGACCACAGTATCTTGTGTCTTGGTAATAATCCTGCTGAAAGACAGATGCGCTGGTGCTTGTCACGCTTCACGGTCATTAACCTGACATCTCTGTTGGGTTGCATTGGCGTTAAATGCTGATTTGGGTTAGAAAGGCAGCCCAGCGGTGAACTCTGCAAGATGGCAGAGGCACATTTAGTGCAGGCCCTTTGCGTTGTGAGGTTTGGGACAACTCTTTCTGTTTGCTTATTGTTTGGGCCTGGTGCTTCTAGGGTGTTCCCAGGACAACCCTTTCTATGAACCTGAGATTGACAACATATCTTGCTTCTCTTTCTGGAAAATCACTTTATTCAGGGTGCTAGTGAATAGAAATGGACACTGGTTTGACTGCCTAAGTATCTAGGGAGAGTTCAGGAGCATGCACTATGCCCTCACAAGCCAAAACCCGGTAGTCCTACCTGCTGGCAGGCCCCTTCCTATATACAGTACTCGCAGGAGCTACCATGCCACTCACACTGAACAAAACCAGGCACTGAGGCCCCAGACAGTCTTCACCAGGGGCCAGGCAGAGAAGAGTGTTTGTCTTTCTCTCTGAGTCACAGAAAGCTGTTTTCCTACAAATAGTGTTCTCAAAGTTGAGCAAAGGAAACACTTTCCCTGTGTCCATGCAAGGAAGTGTCTTATAGATTTGCCTTCCTTTTGAACAACTATAGCTTTTACTTTAAAGTTACTGACATTCATTCAATGACTGATGGATATTTTAATAGCACAAAATAAGTATTTGTGTAACAAAATGCAAATGACTAGTACTGACTCTTTCTTGACGATAAATAGAAGATGAATGGATATATGGAAGGTGGTGTATAAATGGTTGGGAAAGTCCACGTAGCCCAAATAGTTGTAATTAAAGACAGTTATATGCATACATCTTTTCTTAATGATAAGCAAAAATCCCCTCTCATCGTGATCTTAAGCTGATGGTGTAGATTATCACTTGATGCTACATAAAGTGTCACAAAACATGAAAATACATCCAACAGGATTAGAGGGGAGGATCTATATAAGTCACTGATGCTGGTAACTAAGAGGAACCATTAAGGTAAACTGAGGTAACTAGCATTTATTCTGCATGTGCCTCACAGTCTAAAGTGAGTCCTAGACAAACAGTGTGGCCCAATAAGAGAGTATATAAATATGCAGAGGATATTCTGAGAATGAGCATCCTGGACTCTGCCCCACACCCATCCCAGTTACAACACTGTCTATGGGAAAATCTGTGCCACAAATACCTTCTTTGAAACTTGATACCCTCCCAGTTTATAAATTGGGGCTTAATGAAATAAAATGATCACCCACTGATCTGTAAAATTCTCAGCACAAGTCTGTCATCAGACATTTATTGAGTGACTTCTAGGTGGACTACACTGTGATAAGCATAGCAGGGGGAAACAAAAGAAATAAAGGGGCATTTCTGCCCTCAAGAGGCTTGCACGTAGGGTGGGAGAGAGCTGCTCCAGGCCAGACCTCAAAGCCCAGTGTGCAGGCAGCAGCGTGAATGTGGGGTTCCCCCAGCCAAGCATGTTCCCTATTCATATGTAATTCCCAGAGGTGCACCAGGGCCTCTCATTCTTCCTGTAGAGCCTTGCCAAGCATGAAGGCTGCAGTGCCTGTCACATGACACCAGGCTGCTGAGGCATCCGAAACCGCAACTGGCATGTGGAGTTCCCTTATTAGGAAAGGTTCAGGCTTTTTTCTTTCCTCCTCTATTTTTTTTTTTTTTTTTTTTTTTTTTTTTTTTTTTTTTTTTTTTTTTTTTTTTTTTTTTTTTTTTTTTTTTTTTTTTTTTTTTTTTTTTTTTTTTTTTTTTTTTTTGTGGAAGCTCTTGGCAGACAGGGCAGTGGTGCACTTCCCAGCTCTGAAGCACACCCTGGTGAATCAGAGCCTTCCCGAGATTTCAAGTCTGACTTGTGTGTTTTGTGTCTTTTTCTGGGAGTCTGCAAGGGGAGATGCCCTAACTGGTGACTCAGGACCAGCAGGCAGGGTCCTTGCCTTGTTTGTGAAGTAGAGCTATTGTCTTTCCCTTGGCTCAAGCCTTAAGGTCACCAAAAGGGAGAAGAGACATGGGGGCGGGGGGAGTATGGAAAGCTGGGATAAAATTCATGAGTCTGGGGACTGTGTAGCTAACAGCCTGGGGAGAGGGGATGTGACTGAGACTAACTGGGCAGGTAGGGCATCCAGATCAGCCATTGTTTCCTGATTGCAGACACCTAAAAATAGGCCCTTTGCTCCATTCTGCACATTGCCTCTGAGAATTGCTCCCCAGGGGCTGAGGTCAGCAAATAATTGCATCCAAGCTTTCTTTATGGTAGTTTTCTCTAACTTTTAAAAGCATTGAGCCCATATTATCCTTTATGTAGTGGAGCGAGTGAGGGGTGACATTCCTATCTAAATGAATTGTGGAATAACATCAGTAATATCAACAAGTGTTTGTAGCATTATTTATATTACTTTATTATTACTGCAGCAAACATTTGTTGAATGTTGACTGTTCTGGCAACTGAGAGCACTTTGTACGCTTTGCCTCCTTGAATTCTCCTTACAAACCTGGAAGGATTTTCACATTATCTCCATTTTGCAGATGAGAAAACTGAAGCCTTGAAAGGTTAAGTAACCCATCCAGAGCTTCAGAACTTGTGCTAGTAAGTGACAACACCATGCTGCAACCCAGATCTGTCTCCTCCAAATTTAATTGCCAGACTCCTCTTCCCTCAGGTACCTTTTTATTCACAGTTGCTTACAGATTTACCTTAATTCTTCTGTGTTTGTGAAGGAAAGGTATTCCATCCCTCACCCCCATCCCCTGGCAGTGAGAGGAGGGAGAGATCTTGGAAAAATGAAGTCCGAGATGAGTTAATTTTGAAACGGGGTCGTGTGGAAGTGTTGAGTTGGCTGCAGAAAGGGAGAGGCTCCTTTGGAGCTCTCACATGTTATGGAAGAATGCGTGGAAATGAGTGAGAGAAACAGAAAGTAAACCAGGACAGGGCAGGATCAAATAGAAGGAAATGTGATAGTCAGCAAAGAAAAAACAGTCCTGCCTTCAAAAGCAGCGTGTTAATGATTAGCACTCCGCAGACGTTTCACATCTCACGTGCTCTAGGCAGTATGCACAACTCCCTTGTCTGGGGGAGAGTTGTGCTTTCCAAAAAAACAAAACCATGACATTTAATTCTGAGTTTCCACAGGAACTACATGAACTCACCACTGGAAAAACAAGAATGGTAGTGCATGTTAATTATTTCAGGAACTCTTAGGATGCAAGAGAAACACCCACTATCCAAGGAGAGACAGATGCTGGAATCCTTCCCTCCTCCTCTCTTGCTGCCAGAGATGCTCTTCTGAACTATCTGTCCCCGCCTTGCTGCCTCTGTCAAAGATCCCACATGCTTTGTTTTCCTCTGAAGAGGAAAAAAAAAAGTATACAAAAAGATATCAGTTGAATTGCATCTTCCCAGAAGCTTCTGTACCATTACTGAGTTGCTAGGCCTTTCCTAGGGAACTGGTCTGTGATTGGCACTCTGCCTCAAACACTTGAGGTTTCTTAGCCACCAGCATCTGAAAAGCCAGGGAGTTCTTGATCTTTAACCAAATTTTTTAAAAGGACCATTTCACAACCAGAAGAATCCTATAAAAAGAGAATTGTAGTCCAGGTTGAAGGTTCTGTCCTTTTTTTGTTTTCCCCTAGAAGGAAGGTTCTTTATCTTTCCGTTTCTCCCCCTAACTCCCTCCCTCCATCCCAGTGCAAACTTTGATACAGCAAGTTCTGTAATTATTTGTCTTTGCAAATTAGGATACTGACACAGTGCAGCTACTCTCTTCAGGTTCCCCCTTGGCCCCAATGAACAAAACTCTCCACCACCCTTCTGTCTGTGACTGGCATTCTTAAGTCCCAGGATGTCTCTGCCTTGGCCCAGGGAGCCAACATTGTTTGCATAGTGTACATTCCTGGACAATGGACTATCCAGCTTAACCTTCCCAGCATCCCCCATCACTTTGTGGGTGATTGTTCCGGGAGGGGGGGAGACATAGTGACTTTCATGGTTCACATGTGAAGCCATCCCCTCCCCCCAAACACACAATTCCAAATCTTTATATCCCAGTGAGTAACTGAAAATTGTGTTGCTAAAGTTCAGAAGTGAAATCAAGCATTTAAGGTATTTTTTGTCCAAAAGTAGATAGCTTCAGTCTTATAACACTTCCCACCATTCTACCACCATTATTTGAAAACTTTTTTTTGGAAATAGCCCTATTTTATGTGAAGCTAGTGTTTACTAATAAAGATGGTATAATTGCACATCTCTCTCAAAATATATTCATTGTTTTTGGTGCCTTAATGAAGAAGACTCAAACTCTCATTCCAGAGACCTAGTGTTTGTACCACCCAACATTCAAACAATATTCTTCATGCTTTTGATGCTGCCTGTTTAGGGATTATTTGCTGTTTTGTGAGCATGAGGGTTGACTGCAAAAATGACATCAAGTCAGAGATGAATAAGTTGGAACTCAGTTTTTCTTTCACTGATTTTTGACTAAATTAATAGTGCCCCCTCATTTTTTAATATGCTGTTTCAGTATGTCTAGCTGCCTTTGCTTTCAAATTGGAATTTAAGCTTTCTACATCATTATCACCCACCTTCCTTTTTATCTCCCTTCACCTCCCCCCACATTCTATGAGAATAAATGTTTGTTCTTACAACCTTGAAATCAAAATAAAATTTCAACCTCTCTGAATTTCTTACTAGTGCTCATTAAGGTTTAAGCATGATTTTCTGCACATAATTTATAAATCAAAATACCAACTGGTGGTATTAAGCCAGATCCCTATTTTTAGACTAGTATAAAAAATGCAGATTTTATTTCAGACCACAGGGAAGAGCTCTAATGGAGGCTTCTGGGATTCTCCAGCCCTGCACCCCAATGAAGAGTGGGGGTGTGAAGCCTTGGGAGCTGCCTCCCTTGGATGCCTTCCTCAGCAGACACCTCTGAGACTGACAAATTGGTTACTAGGAAGAAAGGATGTTTCAGCCTTAATTTTAAAAAACAAAAAGGCAAACAAAACCAACAGTGTCCTGTAACTTTCCTTTTAGTTCAGGGAATGTGAGTGCTCATTGAGCTTGAGGAAAGTGGGGACTTTTTTTTTTTTTTTTAATTAAGAAAGGAGGAGAAAAGTTTCCTTATGTATTCTTACAGGAGTCAACTTAATTATGCCTTTGTCAGCAGGTAGTTTATAGGGGAATCAATTAAAAAAAGAGAGAGGAGAAGGCTCTGGCCTTTAATTATCCCAGTTGGTATTCAGCTTTAGAAAGTCAGTATACCTGCTGAGTATGTTAATTTAACCACTTTGTAGTATCTTAACTCTATGGTTTTCCCCTGAACACCGCCCCAAAGGAAAGAATTCAGAGTAGGCAGGTGATAACAGAGAGCTTTTATACCTGCATATCTTCCCTTCTGGGTCTCACTACTACTTTCCACTTTAATTAAAATCTTCAGATAGTTCTTTTTTCCTCCTCAACGCAGCTTCAAAGTTATCAATCATTCCTGCTTTCCACAAATTCAGTCCATTCATTTCAGCTCCTTCTTTTATTTTAAATCCTTATTTCATTTTTTTAACAAATAGAGGAATAAAGAAAGATGTCCTGTTTTCAGGGAAAAACAAGTTGTCTAGAGAGACAAGTAGTGAATGAGGAAGACTGCTCCAGATGCACTGCTCTTGGATCTTCCCACATACCTGACTCTTAAGTGCCCACTGTTGTGCGGAAATAGAGATGAGCTTGCAGAGCCCACTTTGGGGAGGGATCCTCAAACTCACTTTCTTATTTGCACCTATGTCTGTGAGAACGGGACCACTTTCACATCATAGAGGAAAGAAAATTGAATTCAAAGAAATGAAGTCATTTATCCACAGTTACAGAATTCCTCTAGGAGAGAACCCAAACCAGGAACACAGGGACCCTCTTCTGTCTCCTTTGTTCCAGGCCACTGGTCACACAGGGGTAGCAAATTCATATCAGAGCTGGGACCAAAGCCTAGGAATCCATCCCAGTTCATTTCCCCAAGTCAGATCAGAAACCTAGGGGTCCCACAGCCATTACCTGGGGATGGTTTGTGGTGTCAATTGGGCACTGTGAGAGCAGATTAAGCTCTTTCTCCTCTGATAAATATACTTTACTTCTGCTTGATTCAGCTAAATTTGTGTGCTTACCTAAGGGAGGGACTTGAGTTTATATTTCACAATTAAGTGACTGTTTACTATGCAGCAATCCTGTCCTAAACATTGTGCAGACATCAACTCATTTATTCCTCACTACCACCCAAATGGAGGTGTACACTTTTTATTCTTATGAATGTAAAAGGAAGCACAGAAAAATCGGTTGCCTTTAGTTTCAACTGGTAGGAGGCAGGGTTAGTCAAGCCCAGACAGCCCGGCTCCAGTCCATGAACTTAGCTGCTACTCTAAGTTGTGTTAAATGGGATCACATTCTCCCACAGGTGATCTGTATAGCCTAGGAGGGACAGAGGAGCTAAGAAGACCTAGGTTCAAATCCGGATCTACCTCTTACTTATTACATGTATGATTTGTGGCACAAATGATTGTTCCTGGGACTCCCTCTTCCCATCTCTCAAATGAGAGTGAGTCATTGTAGGTAGCAGCGAATGAAGTGAGCTAACATTTATGTGGACCCTTATAACAACACCTTCATCCTCTTAGTCACTGGATAGGTAGCAGTTACACCTTGATTCTGGAATCCTACCTTGTTTTCCTCTGTTTCCATACAGTAGCACCAAGGTATGTGGACTCTCTCAGCAGACTACACACTGGAGCTTGTACTCACAAAGATTCTTTACATATCTCACGATCAATTGTTTAGAGAGATGCCTGAACATTGTGGAGAGGTGGAGAGGAAACACCAAAAGTGGCCTCTGTCTTTCCTCAGACACCCCCAAAATTTCATCCCCAGCTCTAGAATCGTATAGTAGTATAGTAGTTGTCAGAAACTCTGCCATTGGCAGGATGGCAGAACCATCCCACTGAGAAGGACCACCGTTTAAGACAAAGTTTTGGAGCCAGATCCCAGTATGTCAACAACAGCTAGCCCTGATTAATTTCTTTGTGCCCTCATTTCATCACATACCAAATAGGGATGATATTGTTTTCCCCTATAGGACTCATATGAGGATTAAAGGAGGTTAGTCCCAGTATAGCACCAGCACAGTGCCTGGCACAGAGTAAGCATCTAGAAAATACTGCTAAGATTATTGTTAGTGTATCATTCAAGCAGTGCTCTTTGATAATTCTCTCTCCCTCAACCCTCCCCCCCACACTTTTTCTTTCTTAGTAAACAAAAATACACATGAAATGGCTTATTCCATTATTTCCACTGACCATTTTCAGTATTTGACTCACAGATGAATGTTATTTCCTTCAGTTTGATATGTTTCTAGAAAACTATTTCATATTTGCTGATATTTTCCTATCAGGGACAATTGCTATCCTTATAGGAAAAAAATCTGAAAAAGTTGCAAGGCTGCTGAAAACTTAATTCATGTTTCCAAAGACACAAAATTCAGTTAATGGAATAATAGAAATATAGCAATGTCTTAAGCATTACAGCAGCATTCATAATTGTTCTTTGATTTTTTTGAAGTTCCGAAAATATATGCTTTAAATTTAAATAAGGCATTTAGTTTTTGGTTTGGTTTGGTTTTTTGGTTTGATTTGATGGGGGGTGTCAAGAAGCAAATTCAAACATAGGCAGATGCAAGTGAACCTAAACTATCTACTTTCCTGAGGCTTCATCTTGCAAAGGATCCTTATATCCAAAGGCATTCTGGTCTGTCATCTTCTTATCTGATCCAGCCATATCTAGGTTTCACGGTTCTGTTCACTGCCTTTGGCTGTATCCGCAGCAAATAAAAAGTCTCTTATCATCTACTGTATGGAAACATTTGTGCTGTGGGGAGTTGGTGCAGTTTTTATTATTTGTGAACAAAATGTCTTGCATCTTGTCTTTTTTAACTGTACTTTGATGTTCTTTTTCCCCCACCTGGCTTACAAGGGCAAAAACTTTCCTTCTGCTTCAGGTTCCTGGTACATTACTAAATCTTGATGCTGAAAGGCTTCAATTCAGATTCCTGAAATGCTAAATAGCATGTCATGTTCTCCCAGTTTCTTCACTCCATCTTTCCTTTGGGACCCATGAGATGATTTCAGTGACCCTTGTTCTTCCTGATTAGGGGGTCCCCAGCTTGCATCTTGACTCCTCTCTTTGAGGTGGCATGTTCCAAACCAGTGTTTTTGCATAGCACTGGCAGAGTTATCTGTCTTACCTGTATATTTTCTAATAGCATTCATGTACAGTTCTTCATTAAATCTATTTTAAATGGATTCTTTTTAAATTTAGTTATTTCTCAATATCATCCACCAAACCCTGGTTGGGTATATAATTGTCCTTGTCTTTTTTGAACAAAGGTTAAAATGAATGTCAGCCATTGTCATTTTAGAGTGTATGTCTGAGTGCCTCCAAAAATCATTGTGTATTCCTTAGAGTTGAAAAGAGCGCTCTGACGTGAAAAATTAAGGGGTGTAATTGTCAATGATCTTTCGCTGAAATGTAGTGACTTTATAATAAAAAAACATTTCCTGTGTGCATCACTTTGTAAACACTGGTCTGCACCATTTTCTTCAACTTCTCTGGACTCTACCTGTCATCTAAGACTTCACATTTTACTCCTTTGAGATAATAATCATTCTTATCTCATGGAGTAATTGTGAAGATGAAAGCTGCAAGCACAGTTGCCTGGCATAGAGTTAAGGCTATTAGTTCCTCTTTGGTCTGTGTGGGTGTTTTCTTCCCAGCTGAAGTATTAAATCCTTGGGATCAGAAAATTCCTGAATTCTCTGAGAACATAGTGGCTTGTGTCCAGATGATGCCCGACACACGTGTTAAATGATTATAGTCAAGGGAAATAAACTGACTGGAGTTGTAAGAATAAAACATTTCGTGAGAGTATATTAATCCACATGGTTGTGGGTGAGTCTTTTTGGGGAATACCCTTATTCAGCTCATTTCTAAAAAGGTGCGAGAAAACCCATTTCTGGTTAGTTCCCCTTTGTTCCTGCCTCTGCTAAGTGGAACAGGAGAAAGAATAAATGACTAGTGTCAGGACTTTGAGGGTTTTTTTTGTTTGTTTGTTTTGTTTTTGTTTTTTTTGATTCCTAAACTTGTCATTGGTGACATCACCTGCTTAAGCTACTAGAACAACTTTCCAAAGGAAGGTCCTGGGGTCACAAACTCAGACACCAGAAGGCCCAGGGCTGTGCAGACAAGTGAGGCCTGGCCTCCCCCCAGAGCATCTGCTCCTCAAACCCAGATCTGCCGCCACATGGGAATGTGCTTTCTGTATAGATGCCAGAAATCTGGATTTCTATGTGAAAGCTCCCAATTTCTAAATATTGGCTCCATTTTGTTGTTGTTGTTTCAGTAATTCTCTTTGGGCCAAATAAGACAGATCTGCAGGCCAGTGTCAGCTGCAAGATTGTGACTTTGACTTAGATATTTTTTCTTGGTTTTTACAGTTGCTCCTTAGACAAGCTTTTTCTTAATTTATTCTAATGGCAAACAATTTAATTGTTCTAAACTCAAAGAACACTAGACTCAGCAGGCAAGTTTAACTTTGGTGTGGGTTTCTGTTAAGGATGATCCCAGCTCCTTCAATGTCTAAGAAGGAGCTGGAGGCTCTAAAACTGGGCTCCAGTCCTCCCCCTCTTTGCAAACAAAGGAAACAGATGCCAGGCAGTTAACAACACAGGTAACTTGTCAGGCACTGTGGTTTGAAGATAGTGAACTTTCTCCCAAGGTCACTGCACTTATTTTGTAGTAAAGCAATAAGGAACAGCTCAGCAGAAAGGACCACGGGCTGCATATGTCAGTGAGCTTCTATAAGAAGGTGGCCTTGGAGTCCAGGTGTGGAGTCAGTTGAAATAGCCAGGGACTTTGCTTTGTTTATTTTTCCCAAAGGCTCAGAGTTTCTTTCAAAAAGTAAACCAAAAAAAAAAATTGAAGTCATAAATGTTTTTTTTGTTATTACCACTAATTTTCAATGGAGAAAGCATTTCTGTCACCCTGCCTCAGTATATATTTTATAAAAATGAGCTAAGCTCCAAACTAGGCTATAGATTTATGTTAGACTTAATAACATCATATCAAATTTGTAGAGGAAAGTATTGGGGACTTAATTCCTTTTAATTATGGGTTGCTTTTTCTTTTTAAGAACTTGTGGATGAAAGTTTAAAACAGGTTGATTCCCTGTCATTCATTCATATTCATGCACCACTCTTAGGTTATGTAGTTGATGAACTTCTAAATAAAGTTCTGAACCTCTTATTCTTGAGGTTAGCAAACTTGTCAGTAAAGGGCCAAACAATAAATATTATTGGTCTTTGTAGATGATCGGATCTATGTCACAATTATTACACTCTGGTCTTTGTAGAACAAAAACAGTCATGGATAATACATAAAATTGTAGGCATGCCTGTTTCCAATGCAACTTTATTTACATAAATTGCCGGTAGACTGGATTTTTTCAGTAATTTATACACACCCTTGCTCTACATCAATAAGGAAGGAATATGGGAGCTTTAATCATATTTGTTTATATGGTATATTCTTAATTGTTTCCACTGCTCAAACGATAGCAAAAGAGCATCCATTGTCCCATCTAACACATTTCTATATTCTGAAAATATATTTTTGAAATCGAGTGATGGAGAACTATCACTGTTAACAACTCCTGCAGCCTAAAGATATTGAAAATTGTGGGTTCTTATCATCAGTAGCCCCCTTACCATTATTTTTAATGCCAGAACAGATTTTTAAAGTGAAAAGAACTATTTATTACTAAACAGTGATTGCCTAATTACTAAACAAAGTGATTTCCTAATTATTTATTACAAAAAAGAAAAGAAAACCCCAATCACCCCAACATTGTTCAGAGCCTTCAGTCTCTAAGTCCTGTTGACCTCACCACTTGTCCAGTCCTGCAGAGTTCATTAACACGTGCTCCACGAGTATGGCATCTGTCTTTAGTGTGCTTCAAGCATGTAAACGAAGATGTGATGGCATGTAACTGAAGGTGGGCTGCTGTCTCCTCCTTGCTGTGTCCTCTTCATTTCAGGTGGTAGAAAGAAACTCCAAAGAACAGGAAACAATAGCAGATTCATCAAGGCAACCTCATGGCCTCTCCAAAAATCCTTCGGCTGACTTTAACACACACACTCAACTTAACCATGCTAAAGCCATGAGTCCACAGGCTTGGGCCTCTGGCCAGGCTGCTGCCTTGCCATGCAGCCTGGACGTACATTGTCCTTCTCCCCAGAATCCTAACCCCAAAATGGCTGATCCCAAAAGTGACTGATCTTGTTCTTTGTTCTCAACCCAATATTTATATCCTTCCTTCCTGCCAAGTTGTGAAGCCAAGAGGCCCCTGGAGGAAGTAAGACCAAAACCAGGTTTTTTTTTTAATTTGCATATCTATGGCAACTGGGTAATAGCTAGCTGCTTATCAAATGTATGTATCAAGTCTATTAATAGCACCCAGGGGGGAAGGCACCCTGCATCATTTTCACTTCCACACTTTGCCCACTAGTATGTACAGGAACACCTTTAAGATATTATGCACAAATCTTGGTTTCCCGGTATATATAAAAGTTACATTTCTAGTATACTGTAATTTGTTAAGTGTGTAGTAGATTATATCTTTTTAAAAAATAATGTATATGCCTTAATTTGAAAATGCCTATTGCTGAAAATAGACTAACCATCATCAGAGTTTTCAGTGTCAGTCATTTTTGCTGATGGAGGAGGGTCTTACTAAAAAAAGTATAGTATATCCGTAAAGTGAAACAAAACAAAATGAGGTAGGCCTGTATAATTTTTATATGCTTTGTGCGTAGCATAGGATAAAGCAAAGTACAAGATTCTATACATTTTAATATGACAATACAATCTTTGAAATGTTACTTCAGTGAAACAAAATGTTCCCTCCAGCTGTCATGCCACAATTTATCCAATTCTACATCTTGTGAATTTCTTTATTTTCTTCATGTTTAATAAGTAATACACCCATGAATATCACTAAGAGATATCTTTTACTATGGACTTTTTCTTAGCATGAATTCCCTGGGTGTGATTAAATAAAAAAGACAAGAGCATATTTATGCCCTTTGAAAAGAATTGCAAAGTGACTTTAAAAAAGTTGTGACTACTTACTAGCTTGATTTCATGGTGACCTTCATGGCTGTATTAGGCTTAAATTAAGCAGGGCATTTAGTCTCCAAATAGCTGAACTTCCAGTGTCTGCTTCACATCCTTCTCTGGTTTGCTCAAGCCTGCAGGAGTCGAAACATAAACTTCCCTCCATATCAAAGTTCATCTCCAGATATTTTAAGCATCAGGAGGATGGCTAGGAATCAAGCTCTGCCCTTGACTATCCTTTGGATGCCACCGTGAAAGAGGGATTCTAGTGGCCTAACTGGGTGGGACAAAGTACTGTGGCACTCCAGGATCTCCTGTCAGAGGACAGGTTGTATTTATGAAAGGCAGGTGATCTGCCTGGAGCCTGGAAGGGGGACAAATTGGTTGATGTTTACTGAGCATAGCTGACAGAATTCTGAGGAACTGAGGTTGCCAAAGAGGCTGCTGTGCTTGAGGGCAGTGAGCCTCAGGCCAGGCCACAGCCCAGCTGAGCCTTGAGGCACTGACTAGAGAGGGCTGCCCTGAGCTCAGACCTGTTCAGGAACAGCCCCACTGTCTCTCTGAGCTCAACCAGCTTATATCATTCCCTAGGAGGACCCCTTGGATGTACTGGTAGTGATAGGATGTGCTCTCCTTTCCCCTCATTGTCTCCTGTTTAAGATTGCAGAGTTTAAGGACATGTATACTAAAATGTGAGGATGACCTTATTTGGAATTTCCCATCAGGGAGATGCAGAAGGGAGGATGAAGTAATGGTTCAGGTGTGGTTCCTGGAAGGTGGGAAATCAGGATATATAAAGGGTGTGAAAACAGAGAGATTTGGATACAATATGGAGGTCAGATAGAGAGATTCATGGAGGAGAGTCATTTGGTTTCGTCCATTTTGTAAGATGGAGATGTGAACCATGTGAGCTTGGCCGTGTGGCCACCAGGGGCCTGCAGCCCTTGGTTGGCCTGGGTTAGCCGCATGTGTGCTAATGGCAGTTAAGGAGTTTGCAGATTTGACCTCTGTGTTGGAGTTTGTTTTGCTGAGTTTGACTTGTGTCTGTGAGAGGCCGTGCAAAAGACAGGCCTGAAAAGAAAGTGAACTTGGCTGGGTCCAGTACCATGAAGTTCCTGCTGCCTGAAAGTGACAAGGAGAACACAGCATAGAAGACAAGGAGGAGCAAGCCAAGGGAGCAGCCAAAGGAACATGTCTTCAAGCGTCTGGAGATGAACTCTGACTGGACATTGGTGAGATGATCAGGACTGAGAGACTGAGGATTTTTGGGCAATCTGGGGAAAAGACTTTGGACAATACTGAGAAAGGTTTTGGACAATGTTAAAGTAATCGGAGTTTTCCTTACATGTTTCTTTATTAGGATAATTAGGAAATCACTTTGTTAGAAATAAATTAGTCTGCACTGATAGTCTTGCATTGGTTTGGTATTTTGGTTGAGAAGGCTGGGGATGGTGGAAAGAACCCACAAGAGTTTAAACTGTTTTTAAGTTTTTCTTTTTAGGTCTGAAAGAGGGAAAGAAAGCAGAAGAGAGGCTGGAAGCTGATGTTTGCATATCAATAGTAGGCAGGTACAGTGTAAATGCTAATGAATAGTGTGTAGCCTGCTTTGTAGAGAGAAGCAGGCATGTATGTGTTAAAGTCAAAGGCAGAAAGTTCCTTCGTGGTCACCCTGTTTCAGTAGGACTTCAGAACCTTCCAAGCTGGTGAGGGCCTAGACCTGACTGTGGTGCTCATTGGGGTGCTGCCTTACCTGAGCACACACTAATCATCTTCCTTGGGGAGACCTTCCTGTCAGCCCCTCCACCTGCCTCAGAAAACTGTTAGCACTGCAGAGAGCAGACCATGAGATCAGAGAATGAACCTTAGCGTTGAAACTGGGTGAAAAGGGAAAACAAAACAAAACAAACCTAGAAGACTTGAACTTAAAACACCCCTCCCTGCCTGCTTTTCTCTAGAAAGCAGACTCCAAGCAGTTAATTAGCATCTCTGCTGTTTACCTACTATTGGTATACAAAAAATCAGCTACCAGTTTCAGCTCTCTCCTCCTCTCACAGACCTAAAAAAGAAAAACTTAAAAACACAGTTTAAACTTTAGACTAGTTTGCCTTAATTTACCCTCTTTTAGACTTCCGTGGGTTTTTTCACCATCCCCAGCCTTTTCACCAAAATCCCAAACCAAAGCAAGACTTTTAGAGTGCAGACTAATTTATTACTAAATAAAGTGATTTCCTAATTACTGCAACAACACAAAACAAAATATATATATGTAAGACTCCAATTACTTTAACGTCCTAAAACAGGGTAAAAAGAGACTTTTTTTTTCCAATTACTTTAACGTCCTAAAACAGGGTAAAAAGAGACTTTACTTAACTGGATACAGCTATTTGCTTGCTTTTTTCTCAGAAGCAGGCTACAGTTTCTTTGCAATTACCTTTAACCTTAACTGGATACACTTATCTGCCTGCTACTCTCTCCAAAGCAGGCTACACACTTTTTATTAGCATTTTTACTGATCACCTTTACCATTGATATGCAAAAACCAGCCAGCTGCTCTCTGCTTTTAGCTCTAAAAACTGCAGAAAAGAAAACCTTTAAAACACAGTTTAAACTCTCCACTCGTGGGTTCTTTCCACCATCCCCAGCCTTTTTAACTAAAATACCAAACCAATGCAAGACTCTCAGTGCAGTGCAGACTAATTTATTTTTAACAAAGTGATTTTTAGTTATCCTAATAATTACAAAAGAAACATGTAAGACTCAGAATACTTTAATATTGTCTAAAACCTTTCTCAGTATTGTCTAAAGTCTTTTCCCAGATTGCCCCAAAATCCTCAGTCTCTCAGTCCTAATCGTCTCACCAGTGTCCAGACAGAGTCCATCTCCAGACGCTTGAAGACATGTTTCTTTGAATGCTCCTCCTTGTCTTCCACGCTGTCTTCTCTTTGTCACCTTTAGGTAGCAGGAACTCCATGGTGCCGAACCAGCAAAGTTCACTTTCTTCTCAGGCCTAACTTTTGCACAGCCTCTCGCAGACACAAGTTACACTCAGCAAAACAAACTCCTACGTGGAGTTTAAATCTGCAAACTCCTTAACTGCATTCAGCACACATGCTGCCAGCCTGGGTCAGCCGAGGGTTGCAGGCCCTCGGTGGCCACATGGCCAAGCTCACATGGCTCACATCTTTACAAGATGGCTGATTCCCATCTCTCCTCTCTCTCTATCCCCTCTCCATATTGGAATCCTAATCCAATCGAATTGCCTCCTTCTCTTTGTTTGCACACCCTTTATATACCCTGATTTCCCGCCTTCCAGGAAATCTGTTTCACCTTGACTATTTCACTTTTTTCCCCCTGCATCCCCCTGAAGGGAAATTTCAGCTAAGGTCATTCTCCCATTTTAACATTACCTGTCCTTGAAATCTGCAATCTTAAACAGGAGGGGGGTGGGGGGCACACCCTATCAGTCCTAAACCTTTTTAAACATGATCCAAGGTTTTTTCCCAGATTGTTTAAAAATCTTCAGTCTCTCAGTCCTAATCACTTTACCAACATCAGAGTTCATCTCCACGTGTTTAAAAACATCATTCTTTAGCGTGCTCTAACTCTTCCATGCTGTCTTCTCCTTGTCCTCCTCCAGGTAGTAAAAAAAAAAAAAAAGCTCTATAATACCAGAACCAGCAAAATTTACTTTTTTTTTTTAATTTAACTTTTGCACAGATTCAAGTTAAACTCAGCATAACAAACTCCAACACGGAGTTCAAATCTCCAAACTCTTTAACTTCTTTTCACACACATGCTCCTAGCCTGGGCCAGCCAAAAGCTGCAGGCCCAAATCTTTGGCCACATGGCCAAGCTTACATGGCTCACATCTTCATCCCACAAATAACAAAATCAAAGTTTCTTTCTTTATTCCAACCTTTTTAATATATCCTTATTTCTATTTTCCCGTCTTCCAAAAACTGCTCTTGAGTTATTACTTTTTTTTTTTTTTTTGAGACTAGGTCTCGCTATTTTTGCCCATGGAACCGCAGGCTCTCATTGCCCAGGGTACCACGGACTCAAGCAATACCCAGTCTCAGCTACCCAGGTAGCTGGGATGACAGGCGCGCGCCACCATGCCCAGCTATTTTTTGGAACTAGGTCTTGCTAGTTCCAAAGGCCCCAGGCGGGACTCGAACTGTGATCCCTAGCCCCAGCCACTTCATAGGCTGAAGCTTACAGGCACGAGCCACTGTGCCCGGCCTGAGTTATTACATTACAAAAAGAAAAAAAAAAAAAAAACTTGCTGGGCATGGTGGCGGATTGCCTATAGGCGGCAGCCTGGGAAGCCGGGGCCAGGGATCGTGGTTCAAGTCCTGCCAGGGACATATAACGAGACCTAGTCCTCAAAAAATAGCTGGGCATGGTGGCGCGCTTGTAAGCCCAGCTACCTGGGAAGCTGAGGCTGGGGATTGCTTGAGTCTGTGGTACCCTGGGCAACATGAGCCTGTGGTTCCATGCGCAAAAATAGCGAGACCTAGTCTCAATAAAAAAAACCTGTTTTACTTCTTCCTCCCCCTTGTATCTTCCTAAAAATTTTTTTAAATCAAGGCCAGTCTCACATTTTAGCATATCTTACTTAAAATTTTAAAATTTACAATCTTAGACAAAAGACAGTGACACCCAGCTGGGTAAGCGCTCCCTATCAGAGTGAGGCAAACCTTGCAACTGTTATTAATAATGGAGAAAGAATGATATGAGCAGGAACTCGCGCAAAGACTGAATTTCAACAAGAGTCTAAAGACGGCTAGGACTCATGGAGCAGTCGGTTTGGTCACCAGAGTTCAGATTTCCCAGACTCCACTGTCACCACCAAGGAGATCTTCAGTGAGTACTTGGAATAATTTCTGTGATCTCATTCTCAGAGATACAAGGGCCCCACAGAAAGCAGGCACACCCAGCGAGTCACTGAACCACTCTGCTTCACCATTTCCTTGATTGGCTTATCTCACAAATGCAACTCCAGCCTGGTGGCTGAAAGGCTGCAGACAGCTTACAAGTTCCTTTTGAATGCACTTCCTTGTACTATTATGCAGATTGGGGTAAAAGAGAATATGAAAATAGCACATAAGGCACATTCAGTAAATGGTACCTATGGCATTCAACTCAGACATTCAATATATATGTATCAGGCACTGATCCTGGTGCTGTCCAGACAACTTTGGGGGAAAACAGGTCTTTCCCTCATAGTGGTCAGATTCCAGCAGCAAAAACAGACAAATTATACATAGAATGTCAGAAGGTGATCCATCTTCAGAAAAAAAACCTAAAGGAAAGAACGCAACAGAAATAAGATAACCATTTCAGAAAGTGCAATCAAGGCATATCTTTCTGAGGTGATGTGAATAGAGACCTGAAAACACTAAGAGAATAGCCCTCACATATATCTTAGGGAGGGGCACTCTAGGCTGGGGGGAAACAGCATGTGCTAAGGTCCTGAGGTAGGAGCAGGCCTGGCATGTTTATGGAAAAGCACAGCTATAAACATCAGGATGGGGGGAACCAACATTGTCATTGGATTAAAATTAGAAATTTTCATTGTAGCTACTGATTGTAAAATAAACTGTAGAGCAGCAAAAGAGAGGTGGAAAAAGCCATCTTCATTTCAGGAGTTTGGTAAAGAGTCTGGGAATATGTGGGGTGTATGGAGGTAATATGGGGTTGGTCCCTGAATTCAGGGTATATTTTTCAGTGCCAGGAGAGCTCTCTACTAACTGTTGTGTCTGAAGAGAAGAAAGGAGTCAAGGATGGCTCCAAGTATTTTGAGTCTCTGCATTTAGGTGAAAGGTGCTACCATTTCTAAGATGGGGAATGCCTGGGAGGAGATATTTTAAGGCAGATGGAGGGAGGAATCTGAAGGTTGCTTTACAACTGTAAAGTTGGACATGCGTTTTTAGATATCTAAGATGTTGTGCAAGCAGGTAGATATTAGAAATCTGGAGTCTTGGAGCTACAGGAGATGAGCAGTGGGGGAGCCAGAATGGTGGAACCACTTGATTTACAGCCAAGCCCTGTGAGAAATAGCCAACCATGTTATTTTATTAACCTCTGAATACCCAGCATGAGTATTCAGTATATGTCTGATAAGACGAATTTTTCTTTAGCTATTTAGTTGTTCCATGATGAGTATAGTTTAGTGCAAAACAATTAATAACTGAAAATATGCTATATTATTCCAAACAAAAAATAGAAACCTGTCTTTTAGTTTCTTGAAATAATTGACAAGTGATGAAATCAAAAGTAGACACCAAAAGAAACCTTGGAGATCTTTTAATATAAAGGTTCAAAATATGTGGACTAAGAGTGGTAAGAGGAATAGACAGTTCATTGCCAAGGTTAAGAGGATTGAATATCATTACCTTACTCTTATTCCAGTACATGAAGATATTGCAATTAAAGAAAACATTTCTGTTAACTTTTTGTCTATGCTTGTAACCAATAGACTGGAGAACAACTGTCTGGAGGGGAGACAGCTTTGTTACGTATTTATACATTAAAAGGAGTCTTCATATTGAAATGGGTGGGAAGCATGGATTCTATCCAAGTCCTTTGTTTTTCTGATGCAGAGAGGAAAAGAGAGTGGGATTAATTTGCCTGAATTATATAGCTAATTAATGACTGGGCCTACACAGACACCAGGTCTCCTAACCTGGGCCCAGAGCACTTTCCACCACCCATACGCCTGTCTGTCAGCACCAACTTTCTTCAGACTATTAACTGAGGTATATGCCTTAGGACAGAAATCATTTCTATTTGGCCAATGGATTAGTTTAGTGATTTATTTTACTAATGATTTAATATGGGAATTATAATTAGACTTTGCTTTAGGTAATTTCAAAATCCATTTCATAATTCCCAAAGTTATTTCATTTGGCAGTGCTAAAGTGTAAGTAGTCTAAGAAGGATCTATGAAAGTAAAATGTTCAATTTGCAGCAATTTACTAAGTGAGCACTTCACATATCGAAATTAGAAATTGAATTTAGTTGAAACATCAATTTAAGGATGCTTAAACGCCTGTTTCAGGAGAGCACACATCTGGATATCCATAATTCTCAGTTCAAATTGTAGCTTTATAACTCTTGTGCCTGTGTGAACCTTATATTAATTCCTCCAAGCCTCAGTGTAGACATCTGCAAAATGGGGAGGACACTGTCCAGCATTACTTGAAAGCATACATGGTTGAGACAGCACAGATGAGGCCCTTGGGGTAAAGATGAGCCGCTCTCATCTTACACAAAAAGGAAACAGGCTGATGAGGAGTGACCCAAAGAAATCACTGAGTTTAGCTGGAGCCCATTCCCCTGGGTTTTAATTTTCACCAACGCAGTCTCCAGCTCATCCCCATGATGCTGGCTCTTTCTTTCCCAGACTGTGCTTGCCTGGAAATGGCCCATCCATACCCCATGAATGGTTTCCCTCCGGAAGAGCTGCCCCATGGGGGGGGGGGGGGCGCAAACCCTGGGGTTGGCACCATGAGTCTGAGCCTGTGTGTTGAGCGAGAGCTCTACTGCGAGGTTTCCCTGGTGACTCCATTACTCACATCCCTGCCACATAGCACAGCTGCTCCTGGCCCAGGCACAGGGTTCATTTGCATAGTTGCACAACAGGAAGTAGGGCCAGTGTTTGGAGCCCTCTGGCCTATTGAGAGCAAATTGTTCAGGTGCCCTGGGCCCCAGAGCCCTGCTTCTGCCAGCAGCTTCCACATTAGCATCAGGGAACAGTAGTCTCTCCAGTTTGGTGTGGGGCTTAAGTGAGTTTTGTTGTGTTGTTGGTTCTGTCCACTGCTATGTGTTTGACAGGCATGATGGGAAAGGAGGTGGAGGGAGTTTGTCAGGCAGGAGGGAGATGCCTTCAATGGAGTCCTGCACAGAGTTCTCCCACAGCGGCTGCAAGTGAAATGGCAGCTGTCTGAGTCACCCCCTATGATGGGAACAGGAAGATGTCCTATTGATGCCAAGCCATTTTCAGTTCAATTATGAGAATTTACTTGCCAGAGTCAGTGTGCTTCTCCCTGCTTTCCGCTGCTTCTCCCTGCTTTCCGCAGCACAGTGCAGCCGGCACCTGGCTGTTTCCCTTGTGTCCCAGCTCAGGAAGTTGCCCTGTGTCTTTAGTCTGTGTCTGTATCTTTTACTATATCATTGAACCTTCTTTGCCCCCAGAAACTTCCTTTCTGAGCCCCCCTTTTTTAAAATATTTCCCCGTGTTTCTTCTTTCCTTGGTCATGGTGTTTCAGGATTTTCCTTTGTGTAGTAACCATTTTACTCATTTTTCTGCCCGTAACCATCATTAGTAACAGATCACTCTGAACTTATATTTGCAGAGATTGTCTGCTCCTTCTAATGACATTCTCAATTCCCCTATTATACTTTATTCAGTCTCCTCAATAATCACAGAACTTTGTTATTAAATGTTTTGATCTAGGTACTCTTTTAAGAACTTTACATATACATTTAATCCTCACATTCACTCCATGAGGTGCAGGGACTATTGCAATTTCCATTTTGCAGATGAGAAAACTGAGGCTCAGGTCATGTGATTTCCAACGTCTCTAGATTAGTTAAAAGGCAGGAGCCCAAACATAACCTCTGTTCCTCCTGGCTCTTTGCCAGCATTTCTCAAAGTCTGGTCTCTACCATGAGATGTTCCTAGGAAAACATTTTTATGTGCAAATAATTGAATTGGGAAAGCTGCATACCCTGTGCCTCTTCAGAGCTTAATTGTATCTTAGTGCAGAAAGACTGAGACTTTTACATGAAAGAACTTTGCTTATCTTTGCTTGAACTTTCCAAAATATGTATGTTATGGAGCCTTATTTCTATATATACCTATTAAATTATAATACATTTTGAGAAAGACTAAACTAATCTAAACAGGCACATGATCTGATGGTTAAGTCTATGGGCATTAAAAGCCAAAGTACCTGGGTTTAAATCCTGAGTCTACTATGTGGATATATTGCACAACTTCCAGTGCCTCACTTTCCCTGTCTGTGTAGTGGGAAAATGTAATAGCACTCTCTCACAGAGAATTGTGAGGATTAAATTAGTCAATGCATCTAAAGAACCTGGAGTATGTTGTTCACATGGGGAAGTACTCAGTGTCTCTGCATGTAGCATTGCGAATCAAAACATTTGCTACCTGTGGGGTCTGGCCACAGGCAAAAATGCTGTTTCACACTCTTCAGAAAACACATCACAGAGAAAGCACACCCTCCTCCTTGCCCTTGGAGCTCCATCTAACTGCCCTGAATTCTCACTGCCCTTCACCATCTGGTAGGTCCAGATAGCAACTCAGAGTGGGCTCAGGTCTAAGCAGGAGGTCTCTGCCCTTGAGTCAGGATTAGCATACACTCCCTCCCTGAGACAGGGAACAGCTATCAGGGTTAGCCACACGCCTGTGGGTGGCCCAGGCAGAAACTGCAGAGAGAATGTGCTGCTGAGAAAGGACCTCAAGTTCCCTATGTTTAAACAAGGCAGCTGTTCTTTCAAACCACTGGCCCCTGCCTTACTCAGAGAAGGGGAAACAATTGCAAAGCATTGCAATTTCACTGAACTTGCCATCCAGTTACCTGAGATTAACCAGAGCAGCAACTCCAAGGGGAGTTGGTGCTAGATGGGTGAGAAGCCTTGCAGTTCTGCAAGACTAGCTTCTGGGCACTGGTCTGTCCACACCTAGCCGGCCAGACCACCTCTTGGAAAGTGCTGCTGCAGGCAGATAGCCCTTGATGGGTCTGGCTCTTCCCCTCCCCTGTACACCCTGAGCTTGGTCTGGTGTTGCCTCCCAGGATGATGGGGGAGGACTCTTCTGGGGAGGAGAGCAATTGTAGTTACTTAAAAAAATTTTAAACGTTAATCCTAATTTTTGTACAAGATCCTAATGTTGCCCTTGACTGCATATTGTAAATGTCTGAAAATGAGAAATTAAAATTAGAAAAATGCAATCCTCTGCATGAATAAGACAGAATGCACATAATTTTTTCTTAAGTACAAACTGAAATATGCAGACTGTATGTATATATGCTCCCACTTGTTTAAAAATGTATATACATCCATATGATATGTTTGTAGAAGCTAGACAGAAGTGTCGAAGGAATAAAGACTGAAAAGTCATTTTCTCCTTAGGTGAAATCTGTAAGTTTTAATTTTTTGTTTGCATGCATATAGTTCAAATTTTCAACATCTTCCTTTTTAAAAAGAAAAGGCAAACACTCTGAACTAGCTCCAAAAATAGGGCTAGACTAAATAGTAATGGCTAATAATGGGTGTTGCCTGGCTGACTGGGAGGCTTTGTAGTAAGAAGGAAGGAAACTCAGACCAGATCAGAACATGGGCCAATTGCAGGCTCATGGGTACAGCAGACACTCAGCTCAGCCAAGCAGTGTGTGGCTTTGGAGCCTGTGCCTTTGCAGAGGTTCTGCTAAGATGCTTTTCCTTTCCCACGCCTTCCCACTGGTGAGCCACACAAGCTGCTGGGATCCTCCTGGGTCCAGCCTCCCCTGAATTGCCCTTAGTCATGATAAAATGTTTTAATCACCCATTCCCTGACCAAACAGGAGAGGGCCACCCCAGGCTCAAATACAAATGGGCACAACTCCCAGGGGGGCAGTTATCTCTGGTCATCTTTGCTGAATCCATGCAAACACTGGAGCCCTGCCTAGGTGCAAAGATCAGAGAGCGTGAGACCAATGGAGAGAGCTTTGTCTGCAAGTCAGGAACTGGGCTTCTTTTCTCATTTCTGAGGGACTTTGAGCAAATCATCAGATTTCCTTTTGCCTCAGTTTTCTCATAGGTGAGATAGAAAATTAATTTAATTACAGGGTGGTTGTGAGATGATAATAGAAGTAGAAAGTTTCAAAAGGAAAAGGTGGTGATGTACCAAAAAAAAAAAAAAAACCCTGGACCAGTGACCACTGTTAGCAGCTACACTGAAGGAGGAGTTCCAAGCTCTGAGTCTGAACTGTTTCTTTCCCAACACAGCATTTTCATTTGTTTTCATTTGAAGGCAGAGCCCCTTGCTTTGCAAAATTCAAAAGTTCTGCTGTCCTAGAAATCCCCCCTTTTCTAATAAGAAACCTGAGGGTCTAAAGGGTTGAACAGCTTGTCTCCACCTTCCCAGATGCCAGCAGGAGCCAGGGAATGGCCCCCCTCAGAGCTGACTGCCTGCCTGCCTGCCTGCTCCAGGTGCAGAGAATTTAACCTGATTCTCCGTTTACTCGAAGGGCCTCTAACTGGTAGTCAGCATTCATTTAAGAACATATGACTGCTGGGCACCGTGGTTCGTGCCTGTAAGCTTCAGCCTATGAAGTGGTTGGGGATTAGGGATCGCGGTTGAGTCCCGCTGGGTGCAACACAGCGAGACCTAGTCCTAAAAAATAGCTGGGCATGGTAGTGTGCGCCTGTAATCCCAGCTACTTGGGAAGCTGAGGCTGGGGATTGCGTGAACCCGTGGTACCCTGGGCAACGTGAATCTGTGGTTCCATGGGCAAAGAGTGAGACCTAGTTCCAAAAAAAAAAAACAAAACAAAAACCCCATGGCTCCTCAATATTCCTAATGTGGCCCTTAAACCTTCTCTTTTGCAACTGTAGTTTTGCCCTTCAGGTATCAATTTTCCAGAACAGTAGTCACTGTTTAAACATAGACATAGATAGAAATAAACATGTTTATTTAAACATAGAAAGCACAGGACAACTGAACTTGTCCAGTTCATTTAAGCTACCCACTGTGTGTTATTTCCTTTCCCACCTTCCTACTTTTTTCCCTTGTTCATTCAACCACCATATCAAAGTAGACATCACCGTACATTAATTAAAGAAATGTGTATTGAGTGCTAGGGTAAGACAGTGTGCTGGCACTAAAGTCATTCTTGTCTTTCATTAAGTTGAGTCAAGTGGGAGTGTGGAGCACAAAAAATAAGCATACAGTAACCACATTGCAAAGCAAAAGGCAGTTAAGCGCCAGACAGGAAGGGAGGCAGGGTGGGGAGGAAGATGAAAAAGTGCCAGAACCACAGAATAATGTGTTTTATCAGAAAAGGAAGAGTCGCATCTCTGATCTCTTCATTCCCTGATTAAAATTTCTCAGTGTCTCTCAGTTACCTTTGGTCTCAAAAGTCAAGTCCTGAGCCTCGCAGCCAACATTCTGACTCCATCCCTCCAGCTCCCCTTCACCATGTCTTGACTCTGGGCTCACCTGACTGCCCTCACAACCATAACCATTTTCTCTTCATTTAGAATGCCCCCCCTCCCAGTTCCAAATCCCAGTGCAGTGCCACCTCCTCCATATAGCCTGCCCAAATTTCCACCATCCTAAAGGAGTTACCCCTCTTCAGAACTCCCTTTGGGCTGATTTCCCTTCTGTGCTTCTTTTCTACTTAAAGTTATTTGTGAATGAATCTATATTTCCTACCTTGGATTAAAGACTCCTTGAGGGTTTATTTGTCCATGTTCAGTTCAGTGCTAACTAAAGAATTGGAGCTGACCGTGATCAGTAGATATCAAAGGAAGAGGTTGTGTTTTTGTTGAAGAATCAGCTGAATAACCTGATGTGACCTGGAAGCAGGAATAGATTCACAGCAGAAGCTGAGAAAGGCCAAGACTTTCTGAGGGAAAGTCATAGAGGACGTTCAAGGTCAGGGGACTAACAGAGGACGTTCAAGTCAGGTGATTTTTCTTTACTTCTTTTAGCTTATAGGGTCTCTCTAGTTAATGTTAGGGATCCTCTTCCCAGGCAGTTTGCATACCTGCAGCATTTCACAGCAGGTACCTGGACATTTTAGGGGTAAAGAGTTCCCAGAGCAAAAGATTAGTTGCAAAAACACTGGGATGGTGGGTGACAGCCATGAAGTGCTTCTGGGCCACAGTGAAAATTGCCTTTACTTCAGATTCTTAAATAATTGTGGCTTCTTTCAAGATTGTTTCACTCATCATTGGATGGGGGGGAGGAATCACAGCCAACTTTGAAGGATTTTTCCAGGACCTGTGTTCCTCAAAGGTCTTATGCTTACAAAGTCCTCAAGACCCTTCCAAATCATTGGTGAAGACTTAACTGTGCTTCAGCAGTAGATGGTTTGATGTTTTATCTTTTTATTGATAAATAACAGCAAACACCCGAATTATAATGATTTTTTACCACAATCTAAACTTGCACATGCAGACCCCATGGCAGGCACCCCTTCTGCTACCCCTTTGCTCCCTTCACCTTCAAAATTAACCTGCAGCCTGACTTAGAAAAGGTAGAATAGTTTCACTGATTCTTGTTACATCATGTACATAAAATCCTGTATGTGCACTCCTTCATGTGCTTTTGTGTCTAGCTTCTTTCACTCAGTGTTATGCTTATGAGATTCATCCATTGTTGCATTTTTTTGTTTATTTGTGGCATGCATTTGTAACAGTTCATTATCATTTGCAGTATCTCACTGAGGGAGTAGTTATTCCCTTGCTTTAGTCATTTGGAATCATGGGAGGCACTGCTATGCACATCCAAAGGTGTATTTTTTGTTGAATATAGATATGTGTTTTGATGTGTAAATGTTCGTTGAGTGAATCAATCCTTCCATAATCTGCATTCCCACTGCATCATTGATCTTTGTGGCATACCATCTGAAAATAACTAAATTTAGGCACATCTAACAGAGGTGTCTATAATGGCTTACAGGTGGTCTCAAAAATAGAATTTAGGTCTGGTGAAGGTAACTGTAATAAAGGTGGTTTTATGAGCAGAGAGAATGAGAAGCTGAGTACAGAGAAAGACTTTGTGGGCAGGCGAAGTCAGAAGGGGAGTTCAACCTCTTACGAACTGGATGAGTGGGCAGTCTGTCTGAATGAAGTAGCCCCACAGTGAAGTAGGTAGGAGTCCCCTGGAGGCTACAGGGAGTGGATGAAAATCCAAAGGTCAGGTCTGAAGGACAACTTAGCTTGGAAGGACTTGGAGGAGTAAAGCTGTTGGCCAAAAGTTTAGAGATGTGAAGACTTGCCCAGGAGGGTGGGAAAGTCCAGCTGCATCAGTGCCAAAAACTGGACTTGTTCAAAGAATTCTTTAACTTTATCTGTAATCGTGAAATTTCATGGAAGTGCTTTCTTAACCATTACTTATGTCCAGGGTTGTGTGTGTGTTGTGCTGTTATCTTTAAAAGCCTGGCAACAGTGTGCCCTTGCACATGGCTACTCAAGAAATCACCATTTGCTCTGATAGCCTTTCCCAGAAACTTCTGGCTTGAAAGAGTTTACTGTACAAGTGGGCATGGCTTCATTTTTTAAACATCTGTAAGCACTGCTTCCTTTTGTGTGCTGACTGACTTTAGAACACCCTTGATATGGAAAGTTACTCCACCTGCTGTTACCCATTTAGGCTGCTCCCTCCCCAATTGTACTGTCTTCTGGAGCTTCAGAATTTGGTTTTCCTACTCTTACATTGTTGGTGGAATGTAAACTGCTCCATCCGCTATGGAAAGCTGTGTGGAGGACCCTCAAGTTAATGAAAATGGAACTGCCATTTCACCCAGCAATTGCTCCCTTGGGAATCTACCCAAAAGAGACCTCAATGTGGGTACAAAAGGACACCTGTGCTTGGATGTTTACCGCAGCACTATTTATAATTGCAAGGACTTGGAAGCAACCGAAATGTCCCAAAACAGATGAATGGATGAAAAAGATGTGGTATATATACACTATGGAATACTACTCATCAATTAAAAATGACAAATTTGATGATTTTATGATAACATGGATGTACTTAGAAGAAATCATATTAGCAGAAACAAGTCAGAAAGAAAAAGACAGAAACCAAATGGTTTCACTAATATAAGGGATATAGGGGAAAAAATAAACAAAAGCCATGAGGAAAAGTTAAAACAAGCTAACCACCAAACTGAAATACACAACTTGGATCAGGGGGGGTGGGGGTGGGACAGAACAGGTCAGGGAGGGGGGTAGGTGAATCCTGGGGATTACAAAGATGTGAAATTTATATATAAATAATTTTAAATAAAAGTTGGTGTTCCCTCCATTTGCTTTATTTCTTACAGGGCACTTGGTGCAGCTGTTGGTGCCAGCTACATAGTTTACTGATACAGGAGCCCTGCTTATTACAGTAACACAGAACTAAGTCAGTGGTGGCTCTGAAGAGCAGGGGAAGGGAGACTGTTCAGAGAAGTAAGGAAGAGCTGTACAGTCTCTATATTCGGCTTTGTTAAGTATGAGGACCCTCATGGCAGCCAGGAGAGGTTAAGTGACTGGCTGAAGGCCACCAACTTGCTCCAGGCAGAGCTATCAGGGAGACCCTGGCTTGTCGCCTGGACAGTCCTGAATATGTTACTCTTCTGGCTTAGAGCTAGGAGCATAAGACATCCAAATTTCAGGATGCACTTTTGCCAGAACCTACCTCAGATATTCTGATTCTGGAGGTTGTGGGAGGAAGCTTGGGCCTAGGTGCATTGACAGAGCTGCCCAGATGACTCTGAAAGACAGCCCTTCTAGAAAACTTTGAGTCATTTTTTGATTTGTTTTCCACATCACCAGACCTCTGTAGTGCAGGTACAATCTGTTTCTAAGAAAAGGTCATTAAGTGGGTTATATTTAAGAGGGGGGCGGGACCTTGCTTTGTTTAGGGAGTATGTGAAATGTAGGAAAAATAGGAGTTTCATGGGGCAAAAGGATCTCACCTTGTTCTAACTTTCTGCAAAAATACCTTATTGATCACATAAATATTCACATTAAATTCAAGGGGGTCACACAAGTTCCATTAGGTAGAAATTAAGGGATGAATCGACTCATTGAGAAATCACATACTAAACTGCAGCCTTTTAATGGCATTGTTACTTCATCAGACTTACCTCTTTAGAAATACAACATCAAGTTTCCCTTCTAGCTCACGAAAGTGCAAGCATCCGGCCATCATGTGAGCGCCCAGTCCGTTCATTTATAATATTGACGCTTGTAGGTAATGACTGTTTATGACATGTGTGTGTTTTATTTACTCAGTGGACTAAAATCAACCTCATAATTTCTACATGTAGTGTAAACACTTATCATTTATTTTGACTTAGATTATGCATTAAAGTGTTCCAAAGAATGCCCTCCATTTGTGGCAATATGCCGAGGACAAACTTGAGATATATGCTTCAACATTCTGACTCATCTTTGGTCATAGACAACAAGTGCTTGTTATGCCCAAAGCTATTCTGAAGATGAACTGCCCTTGGAAAGACCTCTCTGCTGCAAGTATCTAACCTGCACAGCAGGTTGAGTCAAGGCATCTGGGCATAGTTCTTTTTTTCCCCAAGCTGGTAGCATTAAGTTCACTTCCTTATATCTGTCCTTCATAGCAAGGGAAATGTGCCGCCAAGGACAAAGTCCAGATAAGGAGCTGCTTTCGGAATATCTGCATGCCTTCTTTTCACAGGGATAGGAATGAAGCACATACAATGAACTGCGCTGGGGACACAGAGGAGTTGTGTCAGATGTTATAATTTAGAGACAAGATGTGACAAGATCCCCATTTGTTTCAGAAATTCCAATTTTCATACATTGGATGTTCAGGACCATATCACAGTCCAAAAACACTGCTACACTTTGCTCTTGTCATCATTTCACTGGGTAAAATATTTATTGAGTTTGTACTCTGTGCCCAGTCCCCAGAATATATTGCCTTTTGTTCCCTGAATTATGAAGAGGAGAACCTGCAAAGCTGTGACTTTCTCATCATGGACTCACCCTCACCCACATGTCTTATAGCAAATTGAATCAGCATTTTTGTTCTTTGTGTGTTGTCCATGGGAGAGGTAAAGAATCAAGTATATGGGGTGCTTGACCTCAGTGGCCCACCATCAAATACTTAGATTCTGGTCAAGTAGGTGACAGTATTTGTGAAGATATGATTGCCACAGTTTTAAAGTTAACCCTTGGGCCGTGTGGTCTGGTAAATATCAAAGAGAAGCAGAATATTTGAAATGCGTCTGATGCAGAAAAATCTGGCACTGATAATAGCTATAGAAATTCTTTTGGGGGACTTGTGGGGAGAAAGCTTTCCTACTGAATTCCATTTGAAGAACTTGTTTTGTGAAATCCTAGAGTTTAAGAGAACAAAGCCTAATAAGCAAGTTTTCTGTAATGGCATGCTGCATATGTAAATTGCTATCTTTCCAGTTGTTTTAAGTGATGGTCTGTCATGGCTTTATTTTAATGATTCCGTCCTCTTAGAGGATGCAGAGCTCATTTAAAGAAAAATTTTAATGATATGAATTCCTATTTCTGAGAAATGTTCTATCATTCCTTAAGACTTTACACAACTCGGTGAGCTGAAGAAGCATCTCTATTTGAGCGTCCAATGACAGAAATTGCATTGATATGGCTGTTGAATTTTGAACGGTAAATGACATGACTTGGTTTCCTAGTCCATGTTTTCCCTCAGATGATATTTATTTTTAAGAAGAGAATTAACAAGTTTGATTATAGGGGGAGAATTCTAACCAATTTTAAACAGAGAATGAATTCAAACAACAAGTGGCCAATTTGGGAACCCTTTTGCATATTCCACCCTTTTACCTTTAAAAATATACACACTTAGGTGCTCTCAGATACCTAGAAACCAAAGAACCTGAGCCATTAGAACCAGCCTAGAATGCTCATCTTTCTGGTTAACCCAGGACCTGCAGTCCTCAGACATTGCTCTTCAGTGACGTTATTTATCAAGTCCAGACATGTTCACTGGGAGGTGTAGGGCATGTTTCCTTGCTCCAGTTTCATGGGGGAAGGGGAGATGAAGGAAAATGAAGTATCCTATTTTTTTATATGTACAGGTTATGGGTGTCCTCAGACTGCCTATCACTCTAGCTCCAACCCCATATTCAGATTTTTCTAGCTTTGGCTAGAACTCATCTTGACATCAAGGAGAAAATGTCAGCTTCCCCTAGTGTTGGTCTTTTATTTTGTTTGTTTGTTTATTTGTGGGTGAATGTATGGAGTAAAATGCTTCCTAGGAGTGAAACTTTGGCATCTGTTACCTAGGGCCTGAGTGCCTTATAAAATGGGCAGAGGGCCCAGAACCAGGACTGTTAATTCCATTTGTACCTCCTCAAAAGGCAGTTACTTCCTCTGCTCTGTGGACATTGGACACACTTACTAGATCATGATCTGGAAGAGGAAATGGTAGACAATAATTAACGTATCTCCCACTCTAATGATAGAGCTTCTCTATAGTGTTAATAATTACGGTGTTATGAAGCATTTAAGATCCTAGGATTTTACTTTTTATTTTTACTATTTTCGAACACACACAAAAGTGGAATGCATCCTGGGTAATGCTGCCCTGCTACAGCGACTGGCTACCAACCCATGGTCAGCTTCACCACACACACCCTCGCCTGTGCTCTTCACTCTTCAAGTTTCTGTCACTCTAAATTAACTTTGCCTGTTTGTGAGCCTCCTAGACTGGAAGCTTTATAAGTGGAATCAACCAGTGTGTGCTGTTTTGTAACTGCTTTTGGTCGTTGTGATTTCTGAGCAACTTGCTTATGTTGCAGCATACGCTGAGAGTTGGTTTCCCTTTTTCTTCTCACCTCTTAGGCTTTCAGCTTGAGCTGCTTGGCACCTGTTTCCCTTGCTTTCGCACCTCCGTCTGCTCCAGGTCCCCTTTTCTCAGTCCCTTCTTTCTAAGCTCTGTCCTAAGTCCATGTCCTCTGGGAATCTTCAATGTCCCTAGTTGCTCAGTGGTTTCTGCTGCTGTTTTTTTGAAAATGTTCAGGTGACAGTCATCTCTTAAAACAAACAATCCTCCCACCGCTAGAAGTTTCCATTCAGTTCCTTGTCTTCACCACACTGCCATATTTCTCTAAACATTCCCTTGCCTATGTTCCTGAATTAAGTTTCCTTCCACCCCTTATCATTTGACCTCATTCTGTTCACACACGCAAAGTTCCCCCAATAACTCCCTAATCACCAAATCCAAATAACTATGCTTGCTCTCTCCTTCCTTTACCCCTGTAAAGTAACTAATAACTGCCCCTCCTCCTGCTTTTGTGAATTACAACTACTGGGATTTTTTTTTTTTAATCATAAAGTATCACATGTGGTTAAGAGCACAGGACCTGGAGCCAGGCTGCCGGGGTTGGAGTGCTGGCGGCTCCACTCACCTTTGCTCTGACCTTGGCAATGTCCTGAGCATCCGCCTCCCTCCTTCCCTTTAATCCTAAACTGGGAGAAACAATAGTAACAACCTCATAGCATTGTTTTGAGGATCAAGTGAGTCTATATCTGTAAAGCTCTTAGAACAATGCTTGACTCTGTAAGTGCTATAAAAGTATTTGATATTAAGATCAAAATAATTAAAACTTACAAACTACCAAAGTGCATGAAAAGGACACTAAAAGCCTCCCTAAATTTTCATCATCTAGCAGTAGCTACATCTTGGGGTACTTCTGTCCAACGTATTATTTTCTAGGTGTATTTTAAACTATTTTCTAAGCCCTATTGATATAGCATTATACTACCTCCTCCCTGCTCCTCTGACAAGACCTTTCTCATCCCACCAAAGTAAAGATGACCCAAGACCTAGTGATACACTCTGTTTCTTTGTGCGCTCTCCAAAACCTAGCACTCAACCCTGAGCTGTCAGTCCCCACTCAGCACAGGAATGAAGTTGTGTGCATTTTTACATGTCCCATCTCTTGCATCCAGCTTTTCCTTTGCCTCCTGATTGACTTCATTTATTCAAAACATTAGGCTCTTCTGGTAACAATGAAGAGGAAGGCTGGGCACAGTGGCGTGTACCTGTAAGGGGCAGCCTAGGAAGCTGCAGTGGAAACCAGGAATCACGGTTGAGTCCTGCTTGGGGCAACGTAGCTAGACCTAGTTCCAAAAAAATAGCTGGGCATGGTGGCATGCATCTGTAATCCCAGCTACCTGGGAAGCTGAGGCTGGGGATTGCTTTAGTCTGTGGTACCCCAGGCAACGTGAGCCTGTGGTTCCACAGGCAAAAATAGCAAGACCTAGTCTCAAAAAAAAAAAAAAAAAAAAAAAAAAAAAAAAAAAAAAAAAAAAAAAAAAAAAAAAAAAAAAAAAAAAAAAAAAAAAAAAAAAAAAAAAAAAAAAAAAAAAAAAAAAAAAAAAAAAAAAAAAAAAA
>PVHY01005797.1:0-21801 GCA_004024945.1 Uropsilus gracilis | reverse complement strand
CCATTCATCCTCAGGCAACACTAAATGATAGTCCAGATGTGTACCCAGTTCCATCTAACCCCAGATGGTGCTGCCTATCCTTAAACCTGCCACAGAAAATATTCTACCTTGTTTTCCTCCGCCTCCCACTTCCATCCTACATAAAGTTCTTTATTTGTTTTTCCATCATGCCTGCCGTTTCTCAGAAACCGTTTGTGACCCCCATTTTCATATAACAAAAATCAACATTAATCCTCTCTCTACTTCCCTCTGCCCCAGTAACCATTCTGAAACTCTCCCCACTTCTTAACCGCCACCTACCCCATTGCTATCACTCAAGGCTGACTGGCTTGAAGACTGTGTCTTGTGTGCTTCTCGCCCCGCCCCCCTTCTCTAAACTCCTGACATCTACATTCAGCTTGCCTTCTTGACCCACATGTGTTCCTTATTTATACTCAGTTCATCCTCTTAAAATCATAAGCCCTTTAACCATCAGTCTGGTTGCCCACATTTATGGTTCCTTAGTGATGCCCAGCCTTGCTGACTGTAAGTATCCATGAGCCACACAGATACTTAGCAGCCATTTATGAAGCTGACATTGCTGCTAACTGGTGCAGAGAGCACAGGGGAGGAAGCACTGTTCTAGGCCTTTGCTCACCAGAGTCCCACTCCACTGGGCTCCTCTTCACCAGTGCTTAGCATTGAGGCACAGTGAGACTGTCTTGGATGATGTGGTTAGTATATCAGTCTGTCACTTCATATGGTGACATGTGCCACCAAAGCAGTGAGACCTTTGAGGGTAGGATTGTTGTCTTCTGCTTTTCTGCTCATTCTCACTTCCTCACCGTAGCAAGACCCTAATTTGGGATCTGCAGGCAGTGTGCAAGGATGGCTGAGAGCAGCGAGCTGACTTGGCCCTGGCCCTTACTCATTACTCATTACTCACTGGGAATCACTGAGAACTTTGATTTCCTCAACTGAAGATGGAATATGACTACTGATTTCACTATGATTTCTAGAATATGTTAAATAAAATGAAATATAGTACAGAGCAAAGCTTCTATCTCTTCTTTTTTAAGACATATATAATCATGTTTATGTGTGCCTGTGATGTGTTCAGAAAGAAATGTGAAAAACTGGTAACCTCATTGCCTCAGGAAGTCTAATATAGGAAGACAGATGTGTATCACCTTCGGGATGGTTTATACTCCATGCGTATCTTTTGCTACGTGCATATAATTTTTTAATTTGAAAACTCATTTATAGACTAATAGTCATTTCTTTCTCAAAGTCTTTAACACAGTGTCTCACACCCAAAAAAGGCACTCTGTTTTTCAACATGAAATAGTTAATTCATCATTTTTTTCACTCACTTATGAATGAGCAGGAGACCTTCAGCTCTCCTGCCAGCTGTGCAGATGGGCACACATCATGTCTCCGCCAGTCTTGCTACCTGAGAGTAAAATTTGTTTATAAAAGTCATTCTGATGTTGACAGTACACACAGTCAGCGGGACTATACACACAGTCGGTGGGACTGCACACACAAGACTCTACGGGGCTGGATCCTGGCTCCACATACCATACATGGGGCTGGTCCTGCATCTCTGCAGGTCACCGCAGAGGGCTACTCCCCTGGGGCCCGCCTTCACTGGCAGAGGGATTTGGGGTACCATGAAAGGAAGCAAAGGAGCATTGCCTTGAGAATCTGGGCCACTCAGTGGGCAGACCATGCTTGAGATGAAAGTTCATTGCCAGCAAGTGGCACTAACCTTGTTGGCCCAGGAGTCCCAAGCCTCCAGTGAGACTTCTGATTTGGGGATCCAAGCAGGTGGGTAACCTTTGGCTTGGAACACTCACTGTTTTCAGGCTAGCTGTGGGAAGGAGCAACAGGGTGTATCCTGGTTCTAAGAAAACAAACACCAAGCCCATAAATACCCCAGGGTGATAGGTTCATGCTAGCTGTTGTGTCAGTTGCTACATCGAGTGTCTTAATCTAACACAAGTATTTGTTGCGGCCCCATTCTCTGCATTAGTCAATTTGAGAGAGAGGATGGCATAGGATAATTCATCTGCCTGGTTAAGGGTGTGGTTTTTGAGAAATTGGGTTCAAATCCTATTTCTGCCCCTTTTTTGCTATCTGATGTTGGACAATTTAACCTTCCAGAACTTCAGTGTTGGGTGTCATAAAAACCGAAGCTCTTATAAATGCAGGTAATACTAAATAAACTAACATCTATCTAAAGCATTTGACATTATATCTGGCATAGTAAGTGATGAATAAATGTAATCACTGTACAATTACTGAGCTAAAGATCCAAGTTTATTGGGAAGACACTATTCATACACAATAAAGTTGTATAGCCATTAGTATGAAATAACATTCTTTAACACTAAAATGGACCCTTCTGAGAACTTGATACCTATAAATCCTGGTTTCTGAAAAAATTAACAGGTACACACACTAAATTTTGCTTACAACATTTTGGGGATTCATGCACAACTACCCTGCCTGTCCATCTCATGCATGGGTGGACCAGCCTTTTGGGGACCCTTGGATCCCTGACCTTGAAGCATAGAAGCAGAATTCAGAAATTAAGTCACTATAAGTAAGTTGTTAAGAAACTTACTTCTCCCCGAGAGAAGGAAAAATGTCAAGAGAATTTACAAAGACCATGAGTAGCAAGCAAAAACTTGACTGGAGATTTGCAGGTAGAACTTGGAAACAGCCCACAAACCAAGGAGTAGGGTGAAAACTCCTTGACCCTCCAGAGTATAGCATTAGAGGGCCTCTGTAGTCAGATTGCCTGGGTTCAAACCCCCTCCAAGCAACTTTTAAGTTGTTTAATACTAGGCAAACAGGAACCCCTTCTGTGCCTGTTTCTTCATTTGTAAAGTGGAATGAAAAGAGAATCCACATTAGAATCATTGTGAAGATTGAGTAGAATGTTTTGACAGTGATTAGCATGTAGTAAGCTCTATGTAGCAATCAGCAGCTTTTATGGGTAGGATTTTTATTATGGCAAAAATACTACAGACTGATCTTGATTGCGAAGCTAAGCCCTTTGGACTTTTCCTAGGGGCACTAGAAATTCCGGATACTTTTTTTTGAGCTGCTAGTGGTACTCTCTGTACCAGCACATCATAGATCAATATAGATTAGATTGGGGAAAGACACGGGGTCTGAAGGCAAGGAGCTGAGAATCAAGACTGAGCTAAAACATGGAAATGGAAAGAATAGGGAAATTTAAATACAGGGTGTGATTTGAAGTAGGAATGAAGAGAATTTGGAGAGTGCCAGTCCCAAGGTTGCACCGAGATGGTTGAGCGTTGGAAATGTGGCTAGGCCAAATCAACACGTGCTAGAAATGCAAAATGAAACGCACACTGAACTTCAAAGATTAACACCACCAAGATGTTAACTCTGCAATTATTTTTTTACACTGCTTACATTTCAAATATTGGTCATATCGGATTAAGTAAAATGTCAGTTTCACTTTTTGTGTGTGTGGCTACTAGAAAATTTTAAATCACACATGTAGTTCACATTCCCACTGGACAGTGCATGGTGTGGGGGGGGATTAAGAGGAGGTCTAAGGCCAAAGGATACCCCAGTGACAAGCACAAAGGTGGCGTTTAGAAAGGGACATCAGGAAGGCTGGGGGCCTGCAGCCATGTTTCACATATAAAACTGTTTTATTTTTTATATGTCTTTTGTGTGAAAACCACTGTGCACCACTCAAAAGTAGATCTAAATAGGCTTTCATTTAGATGCTGGAATAGAGGTGAAGGGTCAGGGCTGTGTGCAAAGTGTGCTACTCAGACTGACGTCACAGCATGGAAGGTCAGCCTCCAGAACAACGGGGTCAGGCAGGTGTTACGCAGTTTGCATGTGTCCTCTCATTTCCTTGTGGGAACACCCCAGTGAGGCAGGGACCACTCTAATCCATTTGCACTTTACAGATGGGGGAATTGGAAGTCAGACAAGTGAAGTGAGTTGGGGGTGGGGGGTGTAGCGATGAGCTGGGATTCATATTTACCTGCCTGTAAAAGCACTGGTGTAGGAAAGAGGAGCAGGAGCTGCACCACAGGTAGAACAGTGGATGGGCCAGAATGACAGGGTAGTCTAGAGTGCTAAAGTCAGGGAGGAGCCACTTTGAGAATGACTATTAAGAAAACAAACTTAGACTTTTGTAGCAAAAGAGTCTGTTAAATGATAAGAGCTATTTCAGGCTGAAGGAGGCTTCCTCTAGGTTAAGGTCATTAAGAGGAGTGAGAATTTTCCAGCACTTGTTCAGTTCTTTGAAAGGTTAAGCCTAGACAGGAAGTGGTAGTCTCTTAAAAAAGACATGTTTTAATTCCCAGGCAGGAATCAACATGGGTAGAACCAAGAGGCAGAGCCTCTGATAATCATTATTGGTGCTTACATATCGGAAACTTTTCAGCATAGATTCTCCGCCTGGCTCCAGACCTGTTGAATGAATCAGTTTTGTTTTGCTTTGTTTTGAACCAGTGCCCCCAGTTTTTTACTTACTTAGGGAAGTCAGGAACCCGCTGCTCAGGCTGGGCAGCTCTGGCCTCTGGGTTTATTGCCCAGGATTGGCTCATCCCCTTGGCTCTCTGCCAGCATCCAGAGGATGATGGGAGCATGCTGTATCTTTAGCAATAATAACCTTACCTTGAATCTGGGGCAAGCTCCCCTTAAATAAGCATACCCACCTCTCCCTCCCTTCGGTCTTCTCCTGAGACTTCTCTCCTGTTTCTCACCATCACTACAGAGGAAGCCATTCTTTTTGTCCAGTGTTTCTGACGATCACCTCTGCTTTCTCTCAGTTGTTTGTATGCATCTTCAGTGTCCAGAGGCAGGCAGGCAGTATAGGGTGGTGATTAAGAGGATGACCTTGAGAAGTCAGGTGGCACTGAATCCCAGCTCTGCTATGTCAAGCAGTATGATCTTCAGCAAGCTTATTTTATCATTGTAGTATCCTCCTCCTCTTTCTCCTCACCAGGGACTTCTGCCCTAGATTGCAGGCAAAATCAGCTAATCAAAGAGACATAAAAAAGATAGCAAGTTAAAAGCATGCTTTTCTAGAAAATTAGCTCTTGAGAGAGAATGAGCTGTTCTTGATTCTGAGCCTCCATAAACTGTTCTCAGGAGTTCCAGTCACCATCTATTCCCAAACCATGCTACCCTTTCTCATTTCCATTCCCTATAGACAAGCAACTGCCCTTTTCTCTCAGCTCTGCATAGGAGGTGGCACTAGGCCTAAGGGTTGACCACCCCAGGCCTTAGAGCCTGAAAGTTTCAGTTATGGAGAAGGGGATTTTTTTCTTAAAGCTCTCTCTTTTCAGGTATGTGCAGCAATGATGGCATAATAATAGCAGACATTATAGCTAATCTTTGTAAATTAAGAGATTACAAAATAACAGATTAACAGCTATGTATCAGTCAGGATTCAGTTACTGCCCACCTAAAGCTTTCTTGGCAAGGTTCACACAATGAGCCTTAAAATGGGAATTGACAATTGCATAATTAGTGGAGGACTGGAGGAGCAGGCTCTCATGGAGTCCCCAGAAATCACTTCCAGACATCACTGTACTTCTCACAGGGGCTTGCAGTTGGGAGGCTTTCAGCAACACAACTTCTTAGTACTGTGGTCTAGTGACTGAGATACCTCTACCCTGCTTGCCAACAGAAATAAACCAAGCACCAAGGAACCTGTCCTCTCATTGTCCACCTTCCAGATCTCTCCTGAATGTGTCAAATGGGCCAATTGGGGCATCTTCCAGAGCCCCAGCTACAAGAGACCCTGGACATCCTTAGTTGGGTTGGGCTACTGTAATAAATCCCACAGATTGGGATGCTAAACAGTAGAAATTAATTTTCTCACCAACCTGGAAGCTAGAAATCTGGGTTCACAGTGTCAGCTGGGTTGGTTTCTTTGAAAGCTTCTCTCCTTGGCTTATGAGGTCATTACCTTTCTGTATTATCACATGGTCTTCCCTCTATACTTATCTATGTCCGAAGTCCTCCTTCCTCTAGGGATGTCAGTCATATTGAACTAAATGAACTCAAGTTGGTCCGAGGGCTGTGGGTATTGTTAAGCTGAACTAAATGAACTCATTTAAACTTGACCTCTTCAAAGACCCTGTCTCCAAGTATGTTCACATTTCAAGTTCCTGGGGGCTAGAAATTCAATTTAGGAACTTTGGGATGAGGAAGGAGACTTAATTCAGTTGATAACCCTAAGCGGCGAAGTTTTTTACTTTTTAATCCCTGCACTTGAACAAGGCTCATGAGCGAGTGCTGAATGCCAACCAATGGGGGCCTGCAAAATGCTTAGAGCACTTCTCACAGGGATTCTCTCAACAGAATGAAGGTACCAAATGCTCAGCAAAGGGATTCTTTATATTTATTATATTCATTGCCATTTTATCTGATGTTCTTAGCAGTACTTTGAGATTGAAAAGTATTATTTTCCCCATGAGAAAATTGAGGCTTAGATCAGTTGCAAGTCCTGCCCAGCACCCTAGAGCTACAAAATAGCAAGGACAAGAGCAAGTGTCATCCTCAAGTGAATCTTTGAATATGTTCCTGCAACTAACTATCCCAGGCATAGCTTGAAGGCCATGTTCCAAGTTCAAATAGGCTCTGACAGGAGCACCAGCAAATGTTAAAGGAATGGCCGCAACTCGGATCCAGCCTAGTTTTGTAAGATTTTCTGACTTTCCAGAAATTTCTTTTAAATAAAATCTCTGGCCGGGCATGGTGGCTCATCCCTGTAAGCTTCAGCCTATGAAGCGGCTGGGGCTAGGGATCACGGTTCGAGTGCTGCCTGGGGCCTGTAGCGAGACCTAGTTCCAAAAAAATAGCTGGCGTGGTGGTACGTGCTTGTAATCCCAGCTACCTGGGAAGCTGAGGCTGGGGATTGCTTGAGTCTGGATTGCAACGAGAGCCTGGGGTTCCATGGGCAAAAATAGCGAGACCTGGGCTCAAAATAATAATAATAATAATAAAATAAAATCTCTCCATTTTTCAGATGTTGACAGTTTAAAGCTCACACACATAGTAAATTAACCCTATGTGGGACCCAACCAAACAACTCCAGTCTGGATTAAGCCTACAAACTCTCATAGAAAATACAAAGTTTTCATGAAAATAGAAAAAAATAAGGGCTTGGGTCTGACTCCTAAGGCCATTTAGAGGACTATTATTTGGTCATATTACCTTGAAATTTTGCTATTGAGTTTTTCTCATATCCCACCAATTATATGGTTTTTTTTTTAATGAGCCTGCATTGAGCAACTATTACAGGCAAGGTGCTTTACTGATTGTTTCTCCCAATATCCCTGTAAGACCTATATTGCTGTCCATCCCCTATCGCTGTCTATTCCCCCTTTTAGGGTTGAGTGCAGACACAAAGCTGGAAGAAGACATTGAGAGTTAAAGGCAAGAACAGAGACTGAGTAGAAATCTGGGTTTGTTTTGTCTTGTTTTGTTTTCAGATCTGCCCTTTACTACAGCCACAAGGGGTGTGTCTGTGTTTGCTGATGAATATTAGCTTCACACCAGTGATTCAGTTACTAGCCAGGCCATGGTGACTTGTGGTTCTAGGGCTTCCTGGTGCCTTCATTTCAGGGTATGTTCTGTGACACACTTAGCATTCCCACCTCAGTACCTTGCTGCTCCAGGCCCCTTTAACAAAACTTTAAATACCCACATTTCCCTAATGGTACAGCTTGTTCTTAGAATTCCTAGTAACCTAAAAATTCCAGTGAATCACTGCACTAAACCAATGCAAATTACTTAATTCAAGCTCATTACTACATACTTTCAAATCTGTTAGCCACATGAAAAAAGATACAGAATAGCTAGAGTTTTATCAAGCTAGAGATTTGCATAGACCTTGGGTTTTCTTTGGGGGGAGAAGGGGGGGGTTTAGAACACACTGGGTTCAAGAGCTCCAAGTGCTGACCTCAGTCCTGGCTTCTTAATAGCAGTGAGAACATTCTTGCTCAGCTTGCAGAGAGAGGGGAGACCTATTCTCCAGGGCACTATAGAGACAGATACCTTCTGCACCAGAGCAGGTGTTGCACAAACATGAGACAGCCCACGACTCCAGGTCATGGAGTGCCATGGTCATCTTTAATTAAGGCCTACATGTGGACTGTCCAATGATGCCAGAAATGTTTGTGAATCAGTTTCATAAGGACTGAATCCTTTTCTTGGTGCAATGGGAAGTGTGGCTGCTGGGGTCAAAGGCTTACAAGCTGGGTTAACTTGGAGCAAGTTTTTCTAATCTCAGTTGCTTCATCTATAGGACAAGGGATAAACCAGCAATATACCTTTCAGGATTACAGTGAGACTTCATGGATTACTGAATATGAAAGCAACGTGTGCACACTAAGGTTCCATACAAACATCAGGTGGTGTTTGCCTTGGAAGCTATTCTTGGAGTAAGAATAAAGCAAGCTTTTTATCCACCTAGTAGCACAAACAAACAGTCAGACATCCCTGCCATTGAAGGAAGACCAAAGAAAAGCTTCTGGAGGCAGAGACATTCAGAGATGTTTGTTTCCCAACCTCCTAGTCTGGTCGTGCCCCAGACCAGCTGTTGAGGAGAGGCAAAGCAGCTGCAAGATGAGAGGAAGTCCTCAGCTAGACCTCTGACTCTTATAAACACCTCCCACTGCTCTCTCATCCAGCAGCAGTGGCCTCCTTGCAGAGAGACAGGAGGCAACTCAGCCCTTCCAAGAGACTCCTTAGGTGGAAACCCTAATTTTGATTTGTTAGGTTTCGTAATTGATTAAAAATGTAAATAAATATACCATGGAAGTCCCTGCTTCTCAATGAATAGGGGGAGTAAAAAGACCTCAATGGGAAGAATAAAAGGCAGTAGATTTTTTAGACTAGGTCTCGCTATTTTTGTCCATGGAACCGCAGGCTCGTGTTGCCTGGGGTACCACAGACTCAAGCAATCCCCAGCCTCTGCCTCCCAGGTAGCTGGGATTAGAGGCATGCACCACCATGCCCAGCTAATTTTCTGGAACTAGGTTTCACTGTGTTGCCCCGTGTGGGAACCACCATCCCTGGTCCCCGTCCTGACTTCCTAGGCTGCTGTTTACAGGCACATGCCACTGTCCTGAATTTTTTTTTTTAAGTTGGTACAGATTTTCTTGAACAACTATTAAAATGTCTATATCCAGACTGACGCTTGTTTTTAGACAAGGACATTGCAACGCTCAAGTTGGTGGCACGTGCTTTAGTATGTCCTTTAGGCAATATATTCGGAGTAATTTACAATTTGATTGACATTAGTTTTCCAAACTTCACCTCACCGTGCCTTGCTAAGATGTATTCAGATGTTTCCTAGGAAAGTATGGTTGCTTTCTTATGGCAGTGCTGATTAGCACCACTAGAGCAAAGGGTCCACCAGGTTTCCATTAAGAACATCTATTTCTGAGTTCACTAGAAAAGATCATTTTGGGTAGCAGTACTGTTATAACCACAGCCTAGATTCTTTGCTAGTGGCCCTGTGTACAACTTTTTTCTAGGAATGAGTCCCTGAGTCCCCCACTTTTATTTGATTTGCCTAAACCATTCCTCTACAGCAGCCCATACAAAGTCAATTGTGTTTAGCAACTCTTGAAACCACCGGTCTTCTTAACTGTAACTACTTTTTTCTAAGTTGACTAATATACCAACAGAGGAAAAGGGATTTAATAAACTGTCTTTGAGTTGAGAACCTAAGAGATGTTGGCAGGACAAGAGAAAGAGCTAGGGGTCACCTGAAGCCAGAGAAAGAGGGGTTCCCCACAGAAGGGAGCAGGCAGCTGCCTAAGTGCCCAGAGCTGATGCCCCAGGAAGGAGCAGGTGAGAACATAAATACCAGAATAAAGCAATGCTGCAAGAAACCATAAGCTAGCAAGCGCACATCATGGATTGCTGACTGCCTTTAGTCGTAACAATAATGTAGTCAGGAGGTGAGAATGCCTTCCATAAACTAGATATAACGTTCCTCGTCAGTTTGAGAGGGATTTACCCAAGCATTTTATAAACAGAGCCTGGTCTGGACTTGTGGCTCATGGCAGGCAGGTAGAGCAATGACTGTTGCAGTTCTGGTACTGTCAAATGTTGGGCAATTGCAGGAAAATCTGCATGGGCCTCTGGAAACTTCCAACCTGGAGGCTGAGAAGAATGCTGGAGTTATTCCTCCTGCAAAAGGATAGTCAGAGTCACTAGGGCACAGGTTGGATACCATAGGCATCTCAGAGAGGGTGTCATGTTTACATTCTGGAGACTGGGGGCCAACCCTCAACCAGTTGCTGCTAGCCAGCAGGGAGCCCAAAATTAATCTGCTGCAGGGAGCAAAATAAGGAACTTGCACACTATGAATCTACACCTTTCACACTCTTCACAGTGAGGCTGCCTCCTGCCTCAGTCCCATTTCCCAGGCTCTTGTTAACAAGAACTTGCCTGGAAATACAGAAAGGGGCTGGGCTGGGGGCTGGGTGTGAACAAAGCTACTGGGAGGAAACTTAGGCCTCTCCTTAGGGTGGGGCAGGGATGACTGAAGAATCTGAGGAAGAAACAGCTAGGTAAGTAAGGACTATGTTGAAATGAGGTGGCTCAGGGCCTGAGACAGGGCACGGCCACCCTGTCCTGCCTCAGGTCCTCCTCCCAGTTTCTTGCACTGCCAGGGCTTCCTTTCTTCTCGGGGAATCTGAAAATCGCCCGCCTTTCCATTCTGCCCTGACACTAGAGTACAGCAGCACAGCCTAGACCTGATGCGGAGACCCAGTCCATTAAAACCCTTCAGTTCTTTTACCAGGGGAGGCAGACAGGTACACAGAGAATTCAATTCATCCTGCTGGGTGTGACCCAAGGATAAAATAGCAGCTGCTTGTTTATGAAATGCCTTGGTCCAATGCTCATACTTGTGTATCAACGAATTAGCGCCTCAAAAACAACCCTAAGCGGCAGGTAATCATGTCCTTATATTACAACTGTAAAAACTTGAGCAGCCTCATAGAGGCAAAATAACCAGCCAGTTTCCACCCAGCTAGTAGATGGCAGAGGCACTGTAACTTGGGCATGTGAAGCTTGCTGATTGGGCTGGATTTCACAGTTCGGCGCACAGTTAAAAAGCAGTTCTATTTGTGCATTTGGCCCAAAACTGTTTCTAATCTCAGAGGGTACAAGCCCTGCTCACGTCCTTGAACTTGAAAGCATGCCCCTGGGGGACACCATGGCAGCCTTAGGTCGCTGGTATTTTTTGGCAGCCTGATCTGGTCTAAGCCTCAGTGGGAGATCAGTCTCGTCCAACTGCAGCCCCTCCAGAAGGCTGAGTCAACCCTGGGTTGACTGCACCCTTGCATTATGCTGTGGAAGCATACCTACTGTCCACCTGGTCCGAGGAGTCATAAAACTGCCACATCACAGCTAGACCTGCCAGCTCTGCACTTTTCCTGCAGTCCCTACCATGCTGAGAGAGAGCATCATTTACAGTGGGGCACCCAGCCTGCCTTCTCCTTAGAACAGGCTTTGGACAACCAGACAGGTCAAAGTTCAAGGACCAAGATAGTTCCTTTTGCTTTTCACCAGGTGGCTGGGGAGAAAGGAATAGTGCAGCCTAGAATCCAAGGACAGGCGAGAGGAGAGAGGGATCAAAGGAGGGACAGAGAGGTTTGGTTTTTTGTTGTTTGTTTGTTGTTGTTTTTTTATAGCTCTCTCTGGGCTTTAAGCTGTGGGTCCATCATTTAGAGATTTTAGTTGAAAGGTTCCCACTTTTCCATGAATAAAGACTTCCTTATCTGCCTAACTAACATTCTCCAAATGATTCTAAATCATGATAACACCTAAAAATGCATCCTTTGTGCAAAGTTCTCCAGAGGCACTCTTTTCCTGTTGCCAGGACTTGCATCAGTGTAATAGTTGGGTAAGAGAGCCAAAATGAAATAAAAGCAAACCTTCTATAGAGTACACAGCAGTAATACTAAACTGCACGTGTAACATGGGCTCTGGTTGCACATGTTCACGTTTGCTGGAGGCCCCTAACCACTGCAAATGTTTCTGTGTTCATTTCCTCTTAGAAAAACCTAGCAAAGGCTACTTTAATATGCTGTGATACTTGAGTTCAACTGCTAGTGCTGGCATTTTGCAAACCAAGGTTTTATCAAAGTACTCAACCAACAAGCTAAGAAAACCTGGACTCCAGTCTCTTACAAGTTGTTAAGGGGGCATTTTAGTGACTGCCTTAGAGGCTGTGATGGCTGAGAAAGACAACCTTGTACCCCGAGTAAAGCAAAGTAGTGTGAGTGATTAAACCATTTAAAGGTAGCTGTTACTCACCTTTAAAATATATTCTCTTCAGATTTCAGGTAGAAGAGCAATTGAAGATGTCAAGCAAAACAGCAAGCACTAACAACATTGCCCAGGCAAGGAGAACTGTACAGCAGTTAAGACTAGAAGCCTCCATTGAAAGAATAAAGGTAAGAAGACTTGACTGGATTGCTTTTCAAAGGCTAAGCCACATTTCAAAGAAGGTTATGTGAACTAAATCAGCATGAGGTGTAGGATTTTAACTCCTCCTCAGAACATTGACTTCCATAACTACCCAGCACAGGCCTCAAGCACTTTGGCTCCCTAATGCTTTCGAAATGAGTTAGCCTCTCAGAACAGAAAACCTAAAGTCCTGGGCAGGATTTCCTGAGGACCTGCCTCCCTGAAGGGACATGGTCAAGTACTGTTATCACTGTTCTCCGCTGGACCAGGGGTTCCAGGTGGACTTCATAAACATCCTCGTCATCCCTCTGGAATTTATGAAGTGTTCTAGAGTTACCAGTGCAGCTGAGGTAGCCTGACACAAGATGTCAACAACCAGGGTCTCCTTTTTTAGGAAAATGTGACTTTTCCAAAGTGTATTATGGGCTCTGATGACCACACTCTGCTCCTGAGTGAGTAATGCTAGCTAGAGTTGAGGTCTGGAAGCAACTGGAAGGCATTTGTTAGGTCATTTGACTTGGAAAGCTCCCACCCCTCCCCCCCAATCCTAAGAGAGAACTAGGCAGTGAGTGCTCTGGAATGTTGTGAGTAATGCTGTTTCCTAGAAACTGAAGCAGCCACCTGAGAAATTCCTCTGGGCCTGCAGTTAGTCTGCACAACCCAGGGCTGTCTGCTGACAGACTCAACTGCCCCCTGCCCCTCGCCTAAGGACACAGGCCTGATTATGACAAGGAATCTCCCAATTAGACTTCTGAACAGGGTCTAGCATTTTCCATTTCTAACTCATACCAGAGGAAAGCATTGCTTCTTCCCATGCTGGTTTTCTACCTCATTTTCTTTCCCTAAGCCCAATTTTTGACAAGATTGTCACACTTATAAATTTTGAAATTCTACTAGAACTAGAACCTGGCTCTATTCTGAGTTTTGGCTCCAATCCCGTCATTCAATTCTTAAACTCGGTTTCTCTACAATAAAAAGTCAGAATGAAGATCATCAAAGATACAATTTCCATTCGCTCACATGCACTTTTCCTCCTGACCCCTATCAACAACTCCGGAAGAGCTCTAACAACAAACAGGACACACACTCTTTACTAGGATTCAGTTTGCGATCTTGACCTTCTCTGTACACACACAATGCAGTCTTTTTTTCTTTAAGCTGCTTAAAAGTTATTTGAAAATGATATAATATATATGGATAGTTATATATGTGCAATTAATTTAAAAACATAATAAAGAAAAAATAAAATGGGAATATTTAATCAATTAAGAAAAAAGTTATTTGCAAACACTGTGACCCTTCACTTCCAAGTAGTTCACTAGCTACTTCCTAAATACAAAGGAATTCTTCCATATAACCACAACACATTGTAACATTCAGGATCATCCAGTAATATCTAGCACAGGGTACTCATTTGGCCCAGTGGCTCACTTTGGATGTCATTGTTTGCTAATGACTAGATTCTGGCTAAAATGTTTTAGTTGGGATCTAGTTAGCTGGTGGCATATCCCTGGGATTCACTCTCAGAGACATACGGTGTCAGTTTTTCCAATCATGACATACAATCACTTGGTTAAGAAAGGGCTTATCTGTTCAATTTCTCCACTTAACGGTAACTTTCCCCTTTTTAACAAGTAGTCTGGGAATGATATTTAAAGATTCTGGTTCTCCTGCTCTCTGACAGTCTTCCAGTCAATGGGTTAGTATTCAAATACACTGTTAAAGTCTGTAAATCACTGGGTGAGGTGACGTGTGCCTATAATTCCAGCACTGGGAGGCTGAGGTCAGGGATTGATTGAGTCTGCGAGTTTGAGACTACCCTGGACAACATAGTGAAACCTAATCTCTAAAAAATAGCCAGGTGTGGTGGCGCACACCTGTAATCCCAGCTACCTGGGAGGTTGAGGCTTGGGATCACTTGAGTTTGCAGGTTCGGGACTACCCCAGGCAACATAGCGAGACCTAGTCTCTAAAATAAATAAATAATAAATTTGTAAATCTTTTTTTGTTTGTTTTATTTGGTTTGTCTACACATCAGGTTTCAAAGGCATCAGCAGACCTCATGTCCTACTGTGAGGAGCATGCCAGGAGTGACCCTTTGCTGATAGGGATACCAACTTCAGAAAACCCTTTCAAGGATAAAAAAACTTGCATCATCTTATAGAGGAAAGTGAAACAGTGCCTCGCCTCTTCTCAAAGCAAATTATGAGCAGCTCCTTGAAGAGATTTACTTCAGCTTCTTTGGTAACCACTGCTAATAACTAAAATGCTCTTAACTTGGAATCATGGACTCTGAAGTCTTTATTTCCCAAGTTGACCTTTCTCTAAAATACCCTTTACTTATTTAATAACGATCTTGTTTTCCATTTGGAAATTATGGTATTGTATTGGGTTTACTATTTAAAGAAAGTTGGTCTGGGCCTTTTAAAAAACACAGCTGAATTACTTTAGTCCTAAAACCCTAGATCATAGTATACTATCAATAGGATTATCCCAGCCTACACCAATAAGGAGTGTTGTGTGTGTATAAGTGTTTGCATACACACCTATCAAAGCTTATTTCCTTATAAAAACATCCCCCTTTCCATGCCACTAGATCCTCAACTCCAGCAGATAAATACCTTTATTGTGAGCTATGTATATGTAAGTAGAAAAAATTCTTTTAATATAGTTATTGTGCAAAAGAAAGAACATCCTAAGGATTCTATCCATTATAACCTAGTAATCGTCATGGTAGGTAAGTAATGAATTCATCTCTCAAAATCTCCCTGGCTTCTTAGGCTACAATAAACCAAGTCAATTAAAATTTAAAGTTGGAACTAAGAGCCACTTATAATATGAGGTGTTCATTCACAAAGGGCCTTTGGGCTTCAGTGAACCTGAATCAAAATGAAACTCTTGGGGAGGACCCACAGCTCATGTTCTCTAGGCTAGGGGTAGACGCCTCGGAAATTTTCCCCTAATGATTGTAATGAGATAGTGACAAGAACCCACTCAAGAGAGGAGCTAGTGGAAACTAGCTGCTCTTGGCCTGACTTCATGGCATAGCACTCTGTCTCTGCCTTTCCTTTCTCTCTCCTCTGCTGTGAGACATCTGCTCTTAGAGGTAATGTTCACCACTCCAGCCCCAGTTTGGGTGGAACACAGTGGGAAAGAAACATAACAAGTGTGCTGTATCTATATCAAGTGAGGTATCTGTAGGGACATCCTGCCTTATCTGCAGAGCATCCACAAGAGAAAACAGGCCACCCTGGCCCAAGGGTCTCAGCAGATGGTCTTGGATCCTTGACTCTTTTCAGAGCATGAATACAGCCCTCATCTCCTCCAGTTTCCAATGGGGATCCCATAAAAGAATCTCCTATAGCAGGAGGATATTGAAGAGAGGGGTTCATCCTCTAAATACTTCAGAGCCCAATCCATTCCCCAGACCTTTTGAAACTTTAATTCATTTTCCAGTGATTAAAAATTGGTTCTTAAAGGGGGATTTAATCTGTAGAAGGAATTATGAACAACAGTTTGCCCTAGTCCTGTACAGTCGTGCCCTGCAGGCAAGACCCTTTCAAAATTTAACATATGGACTTTGAGAATCATGCTAGTTGGGATGAATGAGTCAGTAACTATTTTGTCATGTCACCTATCTACTGGGCCTTGCCAACCGCCACCATTTTTCCGAGACCATATGAAAATCATGCCACCGTTGTAACCATTCATGATTTACTACTTCATTCTGCAGTGTGCCCAGTTTGCAGGTAAATATTGACAACTATTAAGAGTGATAAATGTTTTACCTTTCAAACAGGTAAAATTTGAGACATACTAAAAAGACAACTAATGCTTCACTGAATGAGACATTTTTAAAAGTATATTTTTCTACTGATAGTTTCAGAACATCAATCTTATTTTCACTCTGATTAACTTGTTTCTTTAGATATTTATAATACAGCCTGCTACAAAATGTTTTCATGAAATTACTTTTATAATGTATGCACATTTTTTGTAGCAAAGACAGTTTGTGCTTTCATGCTAAAAGATTCTTTAACAAATATGTTTTGCAATATATTTAATATGCTTGCAGTGATAAGGTATGGACTTGAGGTCCTAGGAGATTTCATTTTATTTTCGCTGGCTAGACATCATAAAGGCTATGAGTATAAATATTATGTAGTTTCCTATCCAGGTGTAGGGCATATTCAAGAAAAGTGTAATCAAATCCTTTGATGCTGAACCCAAGGGGGAGAAAATTATAACTATTGACTTATAACTAGACGTCTATGTGAGAAAATATATATATATTCATATATATGATATGCAGAAGTCACTTTTATTTATCCGGCTTTATTCTACTTATGAAGCCATAGTTAAACTGTTCTTCAGCAGCTGGCTTATGATGATGGACAAATTCCCTGTGTTTTTTTTCTACCTACCACTATATTAATCACACTCATTAAGCAACTTTTTGGCTTCATAGTTATGAAGTTATTTAAGTGCATTCAATATATTTGTCTTTAATGCTGCTTCTGTTAACGGTGATCTTTTTTTCATTCTTACATCTTCATTAATTCATCATAAATCTGTCCAATTGAGGCCTCAGGACCATGGCAAGATATGCTAGACAGAACTTCATGACTTGAGAGTATTTTACAGAGAAAACACTTTGTATACTAGGTGGTTCACAGGCTACTTTTTAAATTTCCTTACCTTATTAAGATGAAAAGTGCCATACTTAAAGACCTGAATTGCTTTCTCTGTTTGGACTGTTTTGTATTTTACTAATCTTTAAGCTATCAGAAAAAAAAGAAATACCAATGATGTGGTAATTTTTAGGCATAGATTAGTGGAGGATGTGCCAAACTTCTTTCTCTCCAGCTGCCTTCTCAACAATTACAACTAAGATAGTATCGTTTAAGTGATTCTCTGAATTTTGATTTAAAAATCTGCTTAGCCCCCTTCTTCCCCCACCCCCACTCCCCCAACCCAAGAAGTGAACTACAGCGCATGTCAGTCCTTTCTTGGTAAAATTAATACTCTAGTTTCCTTTGAATTGTGTTGATTTCTTCTATGGTAGACCTAGTTAGTAGAACAAAATACATTGAATCAAATAGGATTATATGTGTATTAAAATAGAGCACTTACCTAAAGTTGGGTGGCCTGGATTTTAGCCCAGGAACATTTTCTAGCCAATTTTGTGTCGCTGTTATCATGTGACTTTGGAAAAGGCACTTCATCCCTCTGGGCCTCCATTTCACCATCTGTTAAACGAGGGACTTCTAGTAGATGATAGCTGAGCTGCCTTCGTGCTTTCAGATGCCTGGGTCCAATGGGCTACCCCTCTACTGGTCCTGCCAACATGTTGGTGCTATAAGCTGCTTCAAATAGAAAATTGGTTTGTCTATAGCATATGCTCATTTAATAGTTTATCAAAGACTTTTGTTATACAGCTTTTTCCCCCTAGTTTTATGAACTTGATTACTATAATGTTTTTAGCCATGTAACTATAAACATATTCTCTTGATGTCTCAGTAAATTTGCATTTGATATATAATTGATGGGATTTTGTTAAAATTTTTTGGCTATTCATCTGTCCAGCATCTTATTAACCTGAACACTGTGATCATTGTTTGCAAATCTGTCCTATGGAAAGAATAAAAGCATTTATTTCACAGCTAACATCTTCAAAAGATTTGAAGCTTCATTAAAAGCACCATTGCTGTCTTTACCGGGTCTGTTCTTAATTGTTAACCTACCCATTCATTCTTTGTTCAATAAATTAATTGATCGATTTTTTTTATTGATTTAACATTTTTTGTGCAGCCACTGAGAGCCAGGTGGTAAAGTTGTGCTATATGTACACAATGTAAATTATACATCAATCAAAAAAGACAGTTATGTCATTTGCAGCAACATAGATGGAACTAGAGGGAATCATGTTAGTGAAAATAAACCAGAAAGCAAAAGAAATACTGGAGAGTCTCACTTATAGGAGGGATATAGGGAAAACAAACCGATGAAGAAGAATAAATTAAAACTGTCAATAGAACTGAAATATAGAACAAGAGAGGGGGAAGAGGGAAAAATAAGGGGAGGGATGGACACAGGAGATTAAGATGGTTCACGGGTGATAAGGTGGTTGGAGATCAATCAATTAAAAAATAAAATTAAAAATTGAAAAAATATAAATTAAAAAAAAGCACCGATGACAATGAATAAAGTTTACAACCTTGAATGAGGAGAGAGGGGATGACATACACATGCATAATTATGGTAGAGTGTATAAGAAGTACTGTAACTTAAGTGAACATCAAGTCCAGAGGAGGGAGGGACTGACTTCACATTAATGAAGCCTGACAAGGTATCCATGGAAGATGGTGTTTGAACTGGGTCCTGAGAGGAAAAGCAGCCCACATGCATTGGGATGAAATCTTGGGAGAAAATGGCAGGCAGTGTGAAAGTATTCTCAAAACTAGTGGGCAGAGCTTTCAGTCTATTTGTCTACCCTGCAAACACCAGGAAGGCAGTGGAATGAGGTAATGTTCTCTCTGTCTGAAGGGCTGTTTCCCATCCTGAGACCCAGCTGTGACCATGGAAACAGATAACAAATGGAAAGCTCATCAGACTCAAGATGACTCATATTCGCCAAGTATTTGCCAAAGGTACCCAGCCACATCCCTTCCCCTAGGGCTGAAATTCCAAGACCAGAAGGGAAGGCAACAATGTGCTAAATTATTTAAATGATGACCACCTGGTCATGAACTGGGTGAACTAGAGAGATAGCTCCTGCTTCTGAGAATCACTAGTCATATGCTACAAAGAGGAGTGTGTAAGATAGCAACTCAACCAACCCTTGCTGGGAAAGCACAGAATAATCGATATACTTTGATCACAGAAAAATGGGTAGCAACTGCAACAAGCTCTTTCACTGATTCAGACCAAATGCATAGAAGTTCTTTCAATGGGAGATATGTTTATTGGAGATGGTAGATGGGACTGAGTAGTAGGTAGTTTAAAACAATGTGAGGGAATGGAGGTTAATGAGGCTGAAAAGAAGAGAGACCATGTAAGTAAATATGACATTAGTATTTTGAATAAGGAACTCCAAACTGCAGACAATGGTGGGAGTTTAATATGGAAACCTTTCAACTCTTTCTTCCCCCTTCCCTCCTGAGGGCCAGGTTCACACATTTTTTGGCTTACATCTCACCATGTCTGTAAGATCTGGTTCCACCATCAGCTCTAGCCTTCTAGACCATCTTTAATTATCAGCACAGCTGTACCTTTTCAGAGCAGAGGTAGATACCATTGTGAGCAGCAAACAACCTTTGCCTTCAGATGAGCATTTTGCTTCTCCAATTACTGTCTCCTTATCTGAGTCATTGACATCACAGGCTGTTTAACTGAAAGTTAGTCCTGGCCTGAGCAAATGTGCTGTAATCTCAGGAACCCTTACCTCAGTTATCAATTTTTTTCAGAAACCAGTATTTTCTTTGCTCTGGAAGAAAACGTGGCCCAAGTAAACTCATCCAAAAGTGCTTATGACTTAATAGGCTAACAAAGACAACTGGTAATAGAAAATAGAACTGCAAGAAAGCAATGCTTAACCTGAAAGAGTAAAAATCATAGTAATGTTTTAGGTATCACTGAGAATTAAGTTCATATGTATTTTACATGCATTTTAATGCTTTGTGCATCCAATATCCTAAGAGGTGGCTACTATTATTATTCCTACTTTACAAATGAACATATGGAAGCTTGGAGAAGACTGAAAGCATATCCGATAGACTTTTATTAATGTGTCACGAGTAATCAGTAAGCTCTAAAAAAGAACATGTGACTTGGACTTAGGCATGTAGATTCTAGTTTGAATGCCACTAATTTGCCGTCTGACCTCAAGACCTTTATGACTTGTGGTTCTATTTCCAGTAAAAAATGGATTTTTTTTTAAATCAACTTTTCTTCTAGCTTAAAATTTTATACAAACTTGAAAAAGAACTATTCACCCTTGGTTGCTTATTTTGGGGGAGGAGGTCCATCTCCATCCCAGGTCATTTTACATTTTCCCTTTTTTTTTGAAATGAAAATCAGGAAGAGAACCAACACCTATAGGGCCAGAGGAAGGTATGTGAGTTTGCTGGGTGTAATTACAGGCATTTAAAAGATATTTAAAGAATCACTTCCTGATATTTCAGCTACTGACTAATCACTAGGACTGGAAAGAATTTTTAAGGAAAAATGAATTATAGGAAAGCTATTTTCTATATAAGCAATTAATAGAATTAAATGAGCCAAGCTTTTCAACAAAGTGTGAACAATACCTGAGTTCACAAATATCTAAACTACAGAAAGAAAAATATTCCACTCAAACATTGAGTATAAATAACAGAGAAGGTTTTCAGATGCAGTATTCTTTTGTTGAAGTCATACTAGGAGTGTTCTCGCTCACATTTGCACTATCTTATCTCTATCCTCAGATAAATCAAGAAAAGACAAGATCCCAAAGGTAGTGGAAGGGGCAGTAGAAGGTGAACAGATAAATTACTATGTAGTGTGGAAGATGCTATTATAAAAAGTTGCTCCACCTGGGTGAATCAGAAAAGGTTTCATAAAGAAAACCACATATGGTTGAACCTTGACACATAAGGAGAAGTTTGTTAGTGAAGAATAGAGTAAGGATATATTCTCTGCAACCAGGTATGTATTCAAAAGCTCTAATTCTAAAGATACCTGGAGTACCATGGCAACACAGATCTTGTGGCAGGAATAAGGAGAGGAGAATGTTGATGGAATTAAGATGTTTTGGTGAATTTATCAAAGACTGAGAGCTTGTACTGATCATATAAGCAAAGAAAGGGAATTAGTAAAGTTGTTAATGCAGATTATTGACTTGATAAATGCAGATTTTTGATATGCACAAGTAGAATAAATAGAAATTGGCAACAGTGGAAATTGGCAGCAATGTTTCTGATCTCTGCTGAGTCCCTAGTAGTATTTCATAATCCTTTTATAGTTCCTGTTAAACTCCTTCTCCAGTCCAAGCCTTTATTTTACCTTACTTAAACACCCCTGTTTATCTCTTTCCCACTGTGCATATAATTTTGACTCCATCCAAGGAGGGGGAAGATAGCGGGGGAGGTAAACAACAGGCCAAACAACCAACAACTGAACATCAACTTAACCAACCAACAATTTGCAGAAAAATGGGAGGAGTGACTGATGGGAGGAGTGACTGAAGGGGGGATACAGAGGGGGGATATGGAGGGAGGAGGAGGGATCAATTTATGCACAATTGTGACAAATCAATAAAAAAATAAAAATTAAATAAAA
>PVHY01005796.1:69302-80027 GCA_004024945.1 Uropsilus gracilis | reverse complement strand
ACGGGAAGGGAAGATGAGAACTGCATATTGAGAGAATAGGCTCATGTGGCCTGGCCACAGTAAGCCCCCTGGAAGAGTGAGCTGGAGGTGGCCAGGAGCCATGGTGACCGACAGAAGAGTTGCCAGTGTGGAGAGTGTGGCACCATAGCAAGGTGGCACAGTGAGCTTGTACCTGGAGATGGCCAGGAATTTGGAAAGCTGACTTGTGCATCAGTAATTGTGGAAGAAGTTTGAAGAGCCTTGGAGAAGTGGAGTAGCGCAGAACACTGGAGAGAGAAGAAGCAAAGAGAAGACTCCAGAGAAAGACTGGAATTTGCAGAGAGCCTGTCTCAGGTTTGGAGGGGCAAAGGGGCACCATCTTAGACATGTGTCTTTGAAACTTTTGAGACTGAAAATGGTGACTGGGATAAGATAACTGACCACTTGTGGCTTTGAAAACTTTTCATTTTCCTGGTTAATTTCTCTTGTTAATAAAACCCTGTTATTGAACTACATTTGAGTGGCAACTGCTACGCTTGGGTGATGCAGACCTGTGGTTTGTTGGTTAGCAGCTTCTGCCCCTTTTGACCCAATTTCATTAGGACATTTGACCTATCTCACCTGGGAACAGTCACATATGGAGCAAAACAGAGTTGTTGCCCAAAACCCTTCATGGATGCCCAAATTCCCAGGAATCTGGGAGTTCAGAAGTATACTCCTTCCCCAAGTAAGCAAACAAAGCAATGTCCTTTTCAGTATGAATTAAATGAATGATTCCAATTTAAATCAAATATACAACACATATACTTTTCTATTTCTCAAGTGAAAATTATTTCCTAAAATCAAAACTAGAAATGACATTTTCCTAAGATTATCTTTAGAGATAAATTTAACATATCAATTATTATGCTCACTATTCTACTGGCATAGTTTTGTGTGTGTGTGTGTCAGTTTGTCTGGGTCATGACAAAACTTTTGATGTTTTGTCAAATGTACTCTCAGTGTTTTATCTTGAATAAGATTAACATTTATATAGGATGACTTCTTTACATTACATTAGACTAATATTTTAGTCAACAGAATATAACAGTTGCCCATCATAATATAGCTGGGATCCATCCAATTCACTGAAAGCCTCAAGGAACAAAATGTTTACACTCCCAGATAAGAGAGAATTCTCTAGCTACTGCCTTTGAACTCCAATGCTGGTATCCTTTGGATCTCCCATTCTAAAGATTTTGAACTTAACAGTCTCCATAATCACATTCTTTATGCTAAACAATTCTTTATGCTAAACTTAAATAAATAAAATATATCCTGATTTTATCGTGTATATATATTTGTAGATATTTATATATGTATGTATATATGTATACATGCATATATATGTGTGTGTGAAACAGGGGTAGTGAAAGTTGAAAATGGTATTGGATGCCATACTGCCCTGGTGGGCAGGGTCTGAGAGAAGGAACCGTGAGAAGCATCAAGAAGTGTGAAAGTGCACATAAAAAAAATGAGCCAGAAACAGGAGTGGTGGGGGACTTGAGAATGCCAGGTCTATAGAGGAGGCTCACATGCCCAAAGTGAGTGGAAAGTCCCCTGGAAGAGTGAGCTGGTGTGGAGTTGGATGCCACAATGACAGGCCAGGGGTGTCCAGGGGATGCTGAGGGCAGGTCTGATGAATTTGGCCAGACACCTCCAAAGGCAGGCCTGGCAAAAGAAGTGTGTGGCGCCTCAGCAAGGTGGCATGGAAGCTAGCAGGAAAGCTGGTACCTGGGAAAGCCAAGGATGTGGAATCCTGAGTTTGCATCAGCATTTACTGGAAAAGTTTGAAGGTCCTTCGAGAAGCCACAGCTTGGAACACTGGAAAGGGAAGAAGCAAAGAAAAGATGCTGGAGGAGGACTGGATATTGCAGGGAGCCTGCCTCAGGTTTGAAGGGGCACCATGTTGAACATGTGTTTGGGAGTTTCAGACTAAACAGTACTTGGGTTAAAAGACTTTAGCATCTGCTGTGGGTGCAGGTGATACAAATCTGATAAGAAGCTGGGCAGTGAAAGCTGCATTTTAAAAATGACGCTATTTTTCCCTGTGGTTTGTTGCTTGAAGAGGTTTGCCCATTTTGACCTAATTTCATGTGTACCCTGTTGGTTTTTCTCTGGACACTGGTAATACAACTGTGATAATAATATTAATAGCTCACACTTACATATTTAATGAAAGGCTCTATTGTAAACAATTACCTCATTATTTTTACCACAGTCCTATTAAGTTAGTATTGCCATTCTGATTTTTCAAATTGAGAAATCTGAGATTCAGAATTTCAGCTTTTTTCTTAGTTTTCTCACCTATAAGTAAGGAAAACAATAATATCTGCAGGGTAGGTATGGGAGTGAAGACTGAAAGAATTCATAATAAAACTTTCAGCAGTACCTGACACAGTAATACTCTGTGTTAGCTCTTGGAATTAATAGCAGCATTTAATAGTATTTTGGCCAACAGCTACTGTACAGTAAAAATGAAGTTTGAACCTTGGTATCAAAATGTTCTGCTCCTAACTATTCTTTTACACTGCTTTCCATCACAAAAAAAGGGGAACACATAAAGAACTCACAACATATTTGTAGAACTTGCCCACATATGACATCAAGAAGATGAACCATGATTTATTACAGTGATGGTAAAAAGGAGATAATTTCTAGGGTGAACAAGGCCTAGATTATTTAGGACTTGATAGACCATAACCAGCTTCCTGAATTGCACTTGAAAGCAAATTGGCATCTAGAGCCAAGTGAGAGAAGAGCCTTGGAATAATGTGCTCCCTGTGGCTCACTCACTTAGCACGTTATACCACCAGAGTTTGTTCTATTTGCTTAGTTTAGAAGTCAATAAAACTGTGCACAGAGCTGCTAAGCACACATAAAACACAAAAATACAACAGTCAAGAAAAAAATAAGTCAATGAACAATAACAGCCATTTTTTTTCCTGAATCCTCCAGTTCCCAGTAAAGTTCAGGAAAGGACCACTAACACAGATATACCCTTGACATCTTACTGGATTTAGTGAAGTTTCATGCTGATAAACAAATCCCTTTAAGACTATCTTAGTTACACAGTCAATTGGAAACAGCTCCTAGATGTGGTCACTAAATACAGCTGAATAAAGAACACTTGGAAACCAAAGACAGAAATATTGCAATCCTGGAACTTCAACTTTAGCCCCTTTTCAGAATTTCCTACAACAAATAACATGTGACTTAGAGGGAATGTGACTTAGAGGGAAAATTATTCATATTCATATTTAGCTCTAGTGTTAGGAATCTTAACATAAGAATATCCACCAGGCATATTGCAGTTCCACTATTTACATCCAAGCTCCTCCAAATGTTCAAGAAACCTTAGTTTGCATCCAACTATTCTACCTTGTTTACCTCCTGGCAAAGTCCCCCAATAAGGAGAATTTTAACAAAAGCCTATGTCCCAAAGAGGGAACAATAGTAACACAATTTCTTAACTCAGATCTAAGTCTCACACATACACTCAAACAATCAATATATCCATATACTTTTGATGCTATGCAATAAAATCACTTGAAAATAACTTATGATTACTCAAAGGTAACCATAAACAGTATTGTAAAACACTGTTACCTCAAAAAACTTAACTAAAAAATTCAAGGTAATTTTGCCAATTGCTACAGAGTACAGAGCACTAAGTGACTGCAGAGGTCATGGAACTGAAGCAGAGTTTTAGTTATATTCTAACTGGCTAATGATGTTTAGAAAAGAAATGCCCTACTTAGAACTGCTCCTATCCTAGTTGCTTCATATATTCTTCTGATTTGGAGTATGCAAGTTATTAAACTGTCTTGAGTATAACAGAGTTTTAATATATTTGAAAATCCCTCTGGTTTAAAAGCAATAAAAAGAACACTCAACTACTTTTTGTATTTTAGTTTGTGAAATTTAAAACTCCGTTCATCAAGTAAATTAAGAATATAGAGAACAGAGAATGAATAAAAATAATGCCAAAGAACCAATGGCTGTCACACTGGCATGAACAATTGCTTTAGCGTGAGAATTAACTACTAAGTACCTCCACATCTGAAGCAGAAATCTCGATAAATAATGGCTAAACATTCATCATATAGCTAACAAATAATGCACCAAACACACTAGAAAAAAGTTTTAGGCTAACTAGAACTTCAAAATCAAATATGGAACTGATGGAACTTATTAATGCTTAAAACTGGATGTATTTAAATCTAAAATTAAATCAAAGAGGAGTTGATTGAGAAATCAATGGATATTACAAAGAAATAGCTCTGCCATTCTTAGTTTCCAAGACATAAAAGTCTCTACAGTTTCATGCTCTCCGTTTGGAGGCAGCTACCTTGCCTTTGCCATCTTTCCTACCGTTCTTACCGCTATCAAAGTGAATGTACCATAGGCAGAACATGACCATATCAGGAAATTTGTAAAAATAAACACAATGAAAAATAAATCTTAATAAAGTAGATTAAATACAGTGAAAGTGTTATTTCAAACTGATCATGGATATTTGAAATGTTTTGCAGCAGAAATGTTCCTCAGTCCATTTCTGACTGTTTTGCAGAAGAAATATGGACTTCAGTCCAACAGGGGTCTACATTTTCCAGTTTTCTTGCAGTTACATGGAGTAACATGACTTTTCAGCCAACAAAACATGACTGGAAGGAATTATATCACTCAGTACTAGACTCCGCCCACCCTCCCATCCCCCCAAAGGCTTGATCCAACATACCCTCCTCACTTACTGACCAAGTGGATGGGAGCATTCAGGTGGAATGGCAATGGGATCTAGGACACAGACAACAAGGGATAAGGATTGTGGATCTGTAACTTACCACTTGAAGGACAACAGTCCTGACAAGCCTCTCAAGTTGCAATTTTCACTTATTCCTTATACTGACATAGCTATCAATGTTCTGATTATAAAACTCTTAAGCTCTTACCAAAACATTGGGTAGGTATAATATTATGTTCTAAATATGGAAACTAATATTCACTAAGCATTAACTATATACTAGGCACTTCCTCTATGTTTCCTGTACACTATGCCATACAGTTCTCACAACAGTGCTTTGATTCTTAATATTCCCCAGAAGTAAACTAAAGCTAAGATACTCAGTAAATTGTCTCTCTCTCTGGGATTCACAGAACAAAACTTCATAGAGTTACTACTCAGTATACCCAAGGCACTGTGCTAGATAACTGGGACACAGAATAAATAGATCATAAGACTTTGAACAGCTTAAAGCCAACTGGGAAGACATTTTGAGAGCTTAATGAAACTATCCTAACTTTAAAAACATGCAAGTGAAGTAAAAATCCCCAGATAAAATTGGTAAGGCAGCATCATATCAACACTGCCAGTACTCTTCATCTGGACATCCAAATCATAGGCATCACTCTGAGTTCTTCCCCACCCCAACCCTGGAGGAGCCAATATGTCCAATGCCTTGGCTTATTAAGCCATCTAAGCTGCCTGGGGTTTAGTTACTAATCAAGTAACTCTTCATTGTTTCCTGCCCATTCAGTGGACTGCTGCTGACAAATGCTATGCCCTTTAGCCTCAAGCTGCGCTTTCTGAGTGTTTCAAAAATCTCTTTGGTCCACTGTACTTGCTGTCTCCTTTGGCAGTCACATCATCCTGTATTGGTTGATCTTACAATTTGATCTCTCTTAGTCAACTAAGCTACAGCAAAGTATTGTCAGCATTGTTGAGGCATAAAAATGACTGCCAAAGGACAGACACAGACTTAGAGTTACAATGAATATATGCTAATGAGATAACTCATCAGAGATAAAAGCTAGAATCTAGTATATTTTATGACACTTCAATCATAGAATTATACCTCAAATTTATAAAAGATATTACAACAGTACAATGAAAATAGAAATCAGGTTGAGTTTGGTGGGAAAGAGCATAACTTGCATGCAAGCTATGAAACAAGAGAGAGTATGATAAATCTAAGAGCTTTAAAGAATACATTGAATAAAGAAAAGTCTGGACAAGATAAAGCAGGGGAGGTGACCAATGGCCAGATCACACAAGGACTGACATATTCCATTAAAGAAAGAAAACCACCGGTTTCCTACAACCTCTTACAGAAATGTCACCCCCACACTATATGGTGAATCAGGCCTGGACTCCAAGAACTAGATCCAAAGGCAGCTTCTCAGTCATTGTTTCAGTAGAAAAGCAAGTTGATTATCAGAGTAAAAAAAAAAAAAAAAAAAACCTGCAACATGTGGCTCCAAAACAACTGCAGAAACTTATGTAAATAAGGTTACATTATTATCTAGGAGAAGGTGAATCAGTCCAGAGGTATCACTGACTTACTAATGCACAGCCTATGGGCAGTTTTCCCTACAACCAGGGCCATTAATTTAGAAATGGTGCTATAAGATGTACCCATGACTTTGGCTGAAGTGATCAATGACACCACCTAGGCACTGGAAGGCATTCAAATCAGCCTCAGCTCACTGGTCCAAGCTGTTATAAATATAGAAGTAAGCAGTATGGCTTACTCATTTTGGAGCAAGGCAGAGCATATGCAATTACTAATCCAACCTGCTGTGCCTGAATTAATGCCTTAAGGCAAAAGGAAAAGGTCAATACAGAAACAAACAGAAAGTGACCAGGTTTCTAAGATTTACCATGATATTTTATGGGATTTGTTCAGTTGTTAGTTCAGAGACCTGGAGGGTATGGTTGAAGCCCGGAAGATAAAGTTGGCCCTTTTATGCTGCTTGAATCCTATTGATAGTAAGATTAATGAACTACTGTAGGTGACAAATTAAATATATTTGATGAAGCTTCTGTCATCCAGATAAACTAGAATGGCCAATGAAGAGGCATATTTAGTGGGAAAACCTGCAAAGTCAAGATGCAGTGGGAATGGGGGCTGGATATTAATGAGAGAAAATGTTCCATGGGACCCTCCCATTTATGCATGTTTTGCAAGCAGAGGCACTTACAGCCCTTTTTCAGGACAGTCATTTCAAGGATGTTTGTGTAGAAAATAGCTTGCAAGACAGAAATGGCATCTATCTTAAGCAAAGGGCATGTTTGTTGATTGTCCAGCATTATAAACATATGGCTCTGTTCAATGCAAAGGTCAGGCAGGTGTGCTCCAGGCCATTATGAAAGACTCTGCTTGTTCTTTGTCTGGCTCTCTTGGAATTATGCTCAGGGAATAAGGGCTGAGGGAAATGGCAAAAATGATTCTTTCTACTGCTATTGTTACAGTAATAAAACCCTTTGCAGTCAAATCTGGATCCTTGTTTTTTTTTGCCAGAAAACAAGAATTGTGGCAGGTTAACTTATTAGCTTATAAGTTGGATAAAATCTCATTTTTTTTTTGACATTCAACCCTCTTAGAATTTTTTTGGAGGGGAAGGGGGACTGACGTTCAGCCAGGTAAAGTATAGTCTCTTCTATTTGTTTAGTTTTTTGATTAGCCAAGCTACATCTAAGTATTACGAGGCCAGGTGTGATATATAGAGACTCTATTCCTGTGAGATTGATCTCAAATATCTTATCCCACAGATGCATTTTTAAATATGCTAAGTGTATTTAATTATTCAAAACAGTTGTTTTATTGATAAGCATTAAATCTGCTATAAGCTAACTAGTACATGAGGACAACTCCTTAACAGAAGTTGTCATGTGGACTAAGTAGTTCAAAATAAAGTAAATCCGAAGGCCCCTGCTCTACTCTTGATAAAGAGCATTCTAAACACTTTAGGATGGTGTGAGGAGGCCTGGAACTAGGACAGCCATTTTTCTCTGGGAGGAAATAGTCTAAAAAAAAAAAAAAAAAAAAAGGACATTCAAAAAGACATAGTCAATATAATCAAAGATAAAAGGTGTGGAAGTCAGGTCAAATGACACATGAAGAGAACATATTATAGGCTCAAATCTTGAGTCTATCTCTACATTAACTGCAAAATAACATTAAGTTTAAGATTGGTTTCATTTTACATCTTGATAAAAGTATTTCAGTTTGTAGATGATGCTAAATATTTCTGGCTAGTAAATGTCACTCACAGAAACTGCAGCAAAGTGAAGTGAGTGGGCAGAAATGTGAGCAAATATTCTTAGCCAAAATACCCCAACTACACTTATGTAATGGTGATTTACAATGCAAGAAGAGAATGATTATGCAAAAGGGCAATAAGCAAAGGAAAAAATAATCAATATTACCAACAATTATAAAATATGAAGCTTCCACAAGTATTCATAAAAAAGGAAGTAAAGTAAAAATCAGATAGTAAATGCAAATAAATGTTGAGATATGGTGAAGCTGGCAAATATTCAACTGTTTGTCATGGTTTTTCCTTTACCCACTTATGATTTTAATATAATTTTAGACCAAGTATTTTGATTAAACCTCCCCACCCCAAATCACACTCATTAAACTAGTCAAATATTCCAGAAATGTATCACAAAACGAAACCAGTATCAGAAATTAAACAGAGGTACATATAAGGCTGATATGTCAGGTATTCTGATAAAACTTAGAGAAAATAATTCAAGGAGATGCAAATTTAAGAGACCTTATGAAAGCTACACAAAGCAGGACTCCTTAAATACTTAAAAATTATTAAAACCTGATCTTTTCTGTAGGTGGGTTAAAGCTCTTAATATTTACCTAATAAGAATGAAAATTGAGATGTGTTTTTAATGATTTAAAGTACTGTTGGATCCATTAAATGTTAAAATATAAATAGTTTGTGAAAACCATAATTTCTATAGCAACAATAATGAGAAAATGGTGGTATATCACATTCTCACATATTTCTTTATTGCTTTATAAAAGCCAGTTGCATTATATTATTTTGGTCAAAGAATAGAAATAATTTAACCTAACAGATATGTAGAACGAAAAGAGGGTTTTTTTGTGAACCTCTGAAAACTTCTATGGACCCCCAGGATTTCTTCAAGCTTTGAAAACTTATAAGGGAATACGCTAATTCTCAAAACTTGAAGAAGAATATGATCAAAAGTATAAAGAGTCACAGAACAAAAAGCAGTAAATATTAACTGGCTACCTGAAAACTAATCAAAATTATTGAACACCAGAATTGTCATTTCCAACCCACCCCATATATTATACTCATCATAAAACTCAAAGATAAAGTTTTTTGGATAAAACCAAACAAGTGCTACTTTCATCATAATGATAGGGTGTGCCCCCCCCCCCCCCCCCCATTGTCTCCTGTTTAAGATTGCAGATTTCAAGGAGAGGTAATGTTAAAATGGGAGAATGACCTTAGCTGGAATTTCCCTTCAGGGGGATGCAGGGGGAAGAAAGAAGTGAAATAGTCTAGGTGAAACAGATTTCCTGGAAGGCGGGAAATCAGGGTATATAAAGGGTGTGCAAACAAAGAGAAGGATTCGATTGGAGGGGATGCAGATTCGAATATAGAGACTGGATAGAGAGAGAGGTTCAGTGAAGGAGAGATGGGAATCGGCCATCTTGTAAAGATGTGAGCCATGTGAGCTTGGCCATGTGGCCACCGAGGGCCTGTAACAACCCTCGGCTGGCCCAGGCTGGCAGCATGTGTGCTGAAAGCAGTTAAGGAGTTTGCAGATTTGAACTCCGTGTTGGAGTTTGCTTTGTTGAGTTTGATTTGTGTCTGAAAGAGGCCGTGCAAAAGTTAGGCCTGAGAAGAAAGTGAACTTGGCTGGTTTGGCACCATGGAGTTCCTGCTACCTGAAGGTGACAAGGAGAAGACAGCGTGGAAGACAAAGAGGAGCATTCAAAAGAACATGTCTTCAAGCATCTGGAGATGGACTCTGTCTGGACATTGGTGAGACGATTAGGACTGAGAGACAGGATATTTGGGGCAATCTGGGAAAGGACTTTGGACAATACTGAGAAAGGGTTTAGACAATGTTGAAGTATTCTGAGTCTTACATGTTTCTTTTGTAGTTAATAGGATAATAAGAAATCACTGTTAAAAATAAATTAGTCTGCACTGCACTGATAGTCTTGGTTTGATATTTTGGTTAAAAAAGGCTGAGGATGGTGGTAAGAACCCACGAATGGAAAGTTTAAACTGTTTTAAAGTTTTTCTTTTCTGCAGTTTTTGGAGCTGAAAGCAATTGGCTGGCTTTTGCATATCAATGGTAAAGGTGATCAGTGAAAATGCTAATGAAGAGTGTGTAGCCTGCTTTGTAGAGAGTAGCAGGCAAATAAGAGTATCTAGTTAAGGTTAAAGGTAATTGCAGTTAAGTACTGTTTGTAGCCTGCTTTGGAGAGAGAAGCAGGCGGACAGGAGTAAACAGTTAGTTAAGTCAGAAAGTCTCTTTTTTACCCACTTTCAATAACAAGATAAAATTGAATAAGTAGTACAAATAAGTAGTGAAAAAAGAAACAAAGGAACATTTTTAAGGAATTAGATTTGAAATACTAAAGTTAGAGATAAACTGGCACTAAGGATCTCTGAACCAAACTCTGCCCACATCTCCCACATTCCCTCTCAGATGTCTTGCACTAGGAACTCCAGAAGCCACAGACCAGATTTCCAGAATAGGGGTGGATGTTAAGTTCTGGAAAGGAGGAAGGAAGGAAGTGGCCAGTGTAGAACAGGGAGAAGAATGAAAAACACATTGGCAAAATTCTCCTGGTCTTTGTTCTTCACAGCTTTAGCATTTTGAGACTGGCTGTCTTGACTATTTGGGGGGGGGGGGGGGGG